>OX438812.1:11100802-11257158 GCA_949316475.1 Hypomecis punctinalis
TTTTGGCGGAAAAGTCATGTCGCCTCATTGTATTATTTTGTTAAACTTGTGTTTTTATCAGTGATAATTAGTTAAATGTTGTTGTAATTCGTTGATTATGAGCTGATTTACGTGCATGAGTGTAGGCAAGTGATATAATGTGACGTATCAGGTCGTTCATGTTGTCACCAAAACTCCATAGACGCCTCTAGTAAAGTCTCAAGTGCTTTACTGAGGTATGACTTGGACTATGTTTGGACTTGACCGCGACTTTATTCGACTATGACGTGACTACGACAGTGACTATTTTGGTAAAATATCAATAATTATTAAAACTTAATACTTGACACTGGCAAATTCACAACAATGCGAAGCCAAACAAAAGAAGAAGAAGAAATAGAACGTGTCAGAGTTTTGGCGGGAACGCGGAAAAATTATGTCGCCGCATTGTTTTATTTTGTTAAACTTGTATTTTTATGAGTGATAATTAGTGAACAATTGTGGTATTACGTTGATTATGAGTGGATTTACGTGCATGAGTGTAGGAAAGTGATATAATGTGACGTATCATGTTGTTCCATGTTGTTACCAAAACTCCATAGACGCCTCTAGTAAAGTATCCACTGCTTTACTGAGGTATGACTTGGACTATGTTTAGACTTGACCGCGACTTTATTGGACTACGACTGACTATTTTGATATGATATTATCAAAATTTATTAAAACTTAATACATGACACTGGCAAATGCACAATAATGCGACGCCAAAACGTAAAAGAAGAAGAAGAACGTGTCACCCTTGTGTCACCTCAGCAATGAAATCGGTTGCCCCCACACACAGGTTGCCCCGCAGCACAAAAATACATTCAACACGTATTGAGAACTTTTCCCTTAATCTTGAAAGTCGTTTGAAAAAGAAGTACTGGATCAACTCTTTTAATTTAAAAAAAAAATATTTTGATACATATATTATTTAGGTAACGATAACGGTAAATTTAACTAGATCGTCTAGTAGAGCTAAAATAAGTTAAATGGTCCGACAAATTTATTAGAAAAAGGGCCGCCCGTAGAAAATTGATGGGCGTGGACGTGAATTCAGCATAATTTGACGTAGGTGTGGAAAATAAATGAAATGGACCGTCATCAATCACGAGTCTGACCAAATAAATCCAAGTAACCAGTGACTAAGTCCTAAGTAACCAGTATTAGGAAGTTTTAGGAACTTTTCGGATTAGACATGTATGGACCGGGAAGCTTGCCCTTCAGGCTAGAGTTAGTTCCAGAGTTTTTTTAGCCTGGAGGCCTCTGACGCGGCTAAATGATTAAAACAATCGGGACTCACAATTTAACGCGTCATTCGAGCCACAGTAGCGCTCAGTTGTAAATGCCACCCGCAGTCACACATCCGAAGAAAGACCGTGCTGAACGTTACTTAACTTCGATGATCGCTAACGAACACCTTGTCAAACTACGCTATACGTTTATAGCGTAGTTTGACAAGGTGTCCGTAGCGTTCTACGGAACTCTGAAAAATATGTTTTATTTTACATTATTTCGGTCTAACGTTCAAGTCTAGCTCTTGATTGAAACTTGAATAATGTAATTCGGCTCTGGAATGGACTGGAGGGTCAATTTAATTATAACAGTTCCCGTCCAGTGCTGGATTCGATCACAGGACTTGAATAATCTGAACCAGACATAAAAGTGTTTGCCCACTATGAAACGTATCATACTATGACCGTGCAAGAAACTAGTCACGTAATAAAATATTTATTGTATTGAAGAGTATGAGGCACCGGCGAAAATTTTAACTATTGTTAAAGCAATCGTAACGCGCCACTTGACCATACAAAAATGTTTCGGCAGTGTACGCAACCAATGTTCGCAACTGGTTTCGTACGAGGTGTATTTCCTCTTCGTAGGCAACTAGTTGCCAAGGAATATTTCATTGATATTTTTGATTCTGATTTCAGTGATTTTTGTTGTCATGTAATCAGTTTGCAGCTTTGTAAACGACCTTATAGTTATAAAAAAAACCCTCAAGAAGATATATTTTAACGTAAAAACTTGGTTGAAAAGTATACGTAAACTAAAAACTTTTCCGAAAAAAGATGACGTACGAGCGTGCAATATTTTTACTCAAGCTCAAGTTTTAGATAAGATTTATTCTTCTTTGAGCAAATGTTGTATTGAAATACTTACGAACTCTTTTGACAAATATCATAGCACTGACATAAGCAGACTGAAGATCGACGCAGAACAATTGTTCTCGAATAGAGAAACACAGCGTAAAACGTCCATATTCCGAAAAATTTAATCGTACAGTTATTTCAACAGGAACTCTCATTGAACTTCATAGATAAAATCTCTATCATTGGCACTTATCTAACCCAAATCTTTGACCAACGCCCGTATACATTAGTTTGCAAGGTTTTGCCAATTTTGAGTGGGTCACACATGCTTTGTTTTCTGAAATTATGTAGGACCCATAGAGTCTGCGAGATAAGATATGTTGCTTGAATCATAAAAAGACCTAATTTTGATCGTAAATAATTGCTATATATAATCGACCAATGTTTTCGCGTTTTTTGTAGAACATCGAGAAAAGTTTTGGTACATATTTGATGAAATTTACGTTCCGGTAGAAAACTCTTTTTTACCACATAAATTATAACAAAATGTTTTGTTTTTAGTGTCAATCACTTGAGTACGAAATTTTTTTTTCCACTTAAGTTTTTTGCTTATGTATACTTTTCAGCCAAGTTTTTGCGTAAAAAATATCGCGAGCTCGTACGTCTTATTTTTTCGAGATAAGTTTTTTGTTTATGTATACTTTTCAGCCAAGTTTTTGCGTAAAAAATATTGCAAGCTCGTACGTCTTATTTTTTCGTGATAAGTCTTTGTTTATGTAAACTTTTCAGTCAAGTTTTTGCGTAAAAATTATCGCACTCTCGCACGTCTTATTTTTTCTAGATAAGTTTTTTGTTCATGAATACTTTCAGTCAAGATTTTGCGTAAAAATGTTACGTTTTAGAGACTTATCACATTTAGGTCATTTAAAAACTGTATAAACTAAGACGTATAATCCTAGTGATTGAAATGCTGATTACACGAAAAGAAATCACTCAAATCGGATGTCTAGTATGGAGAAATAGCTCTCACATTGGATATCTAATATTAATTGAGAGGTAGATAACATCTTATTATTCTTCTATGGTCAAGTTGGCGCCTCACGATTGCCTTAAAATCACAACTCCGCTTAATGCCAATAAATAATTATTGACCAACCTACACTCTCCAGGACCTGTACCAAGCATCTCATATTAATATTAATTAATCATGGCAGTGGCGAAGCGTTGGGAAAAGGCCTTGTAAACAGATATTTGGATCATCGATACGACAAAGAAGAATAATTCATTTTCTACTATCATTAGACACATAGCACAACAAATCACTTATTTATATGCGATCATAAAACACTGCACGCTCCGATGTTTGTTATTGTGTCAATCATCAGTTTATGAGCATTTGTTACATACATAACTGTTTACCGGGTGTATCTTTCTATAGATTTCTATGGTAGATATATTTATATGCAAAGAGAGTTTTAATTGGATAGGAAATCGGCTTATCTACTTATTGGATTCGGTTTTACTAAAATTTTCCTATTAATTTATAAATTATAATTTACCTACTTACTTACTGGTTGCGGTCATACATCATATCATCTGACAGTATAAAGATTAAATAGTCGGTTTGTTCCCAGTGTTACTACCATTCTTACTACCAGTAGTAAGAACGGTAAACGAGAGTTAAATAGTCATTTTACTGCAAACGATCTCATTCAGTCAATTGCAAGCCAAGAGTAGCGAGCGAAAACAGTAATCGCAATTTTTAACCGACTTCCAAAAAGGAGAGTTCTGTGCTCGTCTATATTGTGTATTTTTAGTTTGTGTGTATGTTTATCGATATTTTTACCAATTGTGAAGTGAAATGATTTTTTTATTTTATTTCGAAAGGGTATACTCCCGAGGTAGTACCATTCAATTTTTATTGAAATCGGCTTAAAACCGTTTCTGAAAAATCAACAATAATGTGAAAATTATATTCATTTATTCGAGCGAACCATTCGAATTTTGTACTCGATGGAAGTTGGTTGCGAAGTCAATACTATTTCCTGCGAAAAATAATTATGAGTTATGTCTGTATTACGGTATGTAATACAGAAAATTACTTCAAACCAAAATAGTTTTTAAGTAACACCGCTACAAGAAATGCCTTTAGACAAATTGAGAACCTATTATTTTTTGGTTCATTACATTTTCATTTGTTTGTTAAGAAAATAAATATTTCTTAAATTGTTTCACTTAAACATTTCAGCTACAACTTGCTAAGCTAAATCTTAGACCACATGATTATTCTATCGTAAAATTATATTGAACTAACAACATCTTAACGGTAAAACTTTTGCCAAGAACTTAGGAGCAAACAATTTGATCTAGATTCAAACTATTTTGACAACCCTTCTTAACTTATTCGTGATTCTATTTTCTATTAAAAGTTATTTTACAATAAATGAAATCTTATTTTCAGCGTCAGAAAGTAAAAATGAGAACAAAATATGTGGATTTATGAGAGAGCAGCAAAAACATTTTTAAGTCACTATCTTTAACACCTAATTTCCTCGCAAATCCCTTTTCAAAGCTTAACAAATTACCTTAAATTCAAAGATTACTTCAATGCTTAGATTATAAAATGTGAACATTTTTTTTTACCACAGTTTTATACTCTATAAAATTTAACTTAATCTTTGCGACAGTGACATTGACATAAAAGATTGACATTTTTAGAGTTGAGATAGTGGTGGAAACAATGTTGTAATGAAATCGAATGAGTAGTTGTAGGTGAGAAATCGGATTTTATTTACTTATTATTATTTGAAATCAAGTATGTACACATGTAAATAATGTTATGATATTAATTAAATACTCATAATAATGTAACGATAGTATTTATCGACGTTTTTCACTATTATCGATGCTAATGTAACATATAATTGGGTTTAATTTAATTACACGTGTAAAAAATGTTATGACATTAAAATATACAATAAAATTAATGATAAATTAAGTTTTATTTAAAATATCGTTGCTATAAACTATCGATATTTTAAATAAAACTCTATGTAAATCTCTGTGGTCACGATCATTCGTCGCCTATCACTAATCGGCATGCCCATAAAGTATGATATTGACAGGTACTGTCTGTACTATTAAGAAATTCGGGACTTCATAATCGTGATTTTTGTGACAGCTGTCGCAGAGATCAAGTAAAATTTTATAGAGTATAGTTGATGGTGTCGGACTTGAGAAATATTTTTCTGTACCTAATTTAACATTAGAAACTTCGCCGAGGGAAAAAAGTGAGTGAGAGAGTCTCAGTTTTAACTCGATAATTTTGTTTTCATCTATCCTGATATTTGTTCTCCTCTACAGGTTACATTTTACACCAAATTTTGAAGAACTATACTTATGTTGTTGACGGAAAATTTTGATTGGGGCGGTATTTCCCTCAATAAAGGCGAAAATTTTCCGTCGCGCTATTTATTAGCCAATTTCAATAATATTTGCTAAGATTGTTTACCAAGTTTTAACAAGTCTTGCTAGTATGAATTAAATTGGTCAAGAGCCAGTCGAGATATAGGTTTATAAAGATACAGTTACTCAAATGCGAAGTCTACTGTTTGGAGCACTACTAGAAGAACATACAAATGAATTAGTCTGCAAAAAACTTCAGAAACTTAACAATTTTAATAAATCTAACAGTAAGGCTTATCCTACTATTACTAATATTATAAACGCGAAAGTTTGTGAGTATGTATGGATGGATGTTTGTTACTCTTTCACGAACAAAAGACTGAACTGATTTAGATTCTTACCAATATTATAACCGCGAAAGTTTGTGAGTATGTATGGATGGATGTTTGTTACTCTTTCACAAACAAAAGACTGAACTGATTTAGATTCTTATCAATATTTTAAACGCGAAAGTTTGTGAGTATGTATGGATGGATGTTTGTTACTCTTTCACGAACAAAAGACTGAACTGATTTAGATTCTTACCAATATTATAACCGCGAAAGTTTGTGAGTATGTATGGATGGATGTTTGTTACTCTTTCACGAACAAAAGACTAAACCGATTTAGGTTCTTACTAAAACTATAAACTCGAAAGTTTGTGAGTATGTATCGAATGATGTTTGTTACTCTTTCGCGAACAAAAGACTAAACCGATTTAGGTTCTTACTTGAGTATTTATGGAAGGATGTTTGTTACTCTTTCGCGAACATAAGACTGAACCGATTTAGATTCTTACCGATATTATAACCGCGAAAGTTTGTGAGTATGTATGGATGGATGTTTGTTACTCTTTCACGAACAAAAGACTAAACCGATTTAGGTTCTTTCTAAAATTATAAACTCGAAAGTTTGTGAGTATGTATGGAAGGATGTTTATTACTCTTTCGCAAACAAAAGACTGAACCGATTTAGATTCTTATCAATATTATAACCGCGAAAGTTTGTGAGTATGTTCGGATGGATGCTTGTTAATCTTTCACGAACAAAAGACTGAACCGATTTAGGTTCTTACTAAAATTATAAACTCGAAAGTTTGTGAGTATGTATGGATAGATGTTTGTTACACTTTCACGAACATAAGACTGAACCGATTTAGGTTCTTACTAAAATTATAAACTCGAAAGTTTGTGAGTATGTATCGAAGGATGTTTGTTACTCTTTTACGAACAAAATACTGAACCGATTTAGATTCTTACTAATATTATAACCGCTAAAGTTTGTGAGTATGTATGGATGGATGTTTGTTACTTTTTCACGAACAAAAGACTGAACCGATTTAGATGAAATTTTGTTTGGAGATAGCTTAGACCTTAGATTAACACATAGGGTACTTTTTATCTCGGGCTAACGCGGGTTATTAATTATATATGCTTTAGGTTTAGGACGGCGGGAGACGCCGAAACTAGACGAAGGAGAAACCCAAGGCATACAAATTGGGACTCGTACAGGAGGGACCTAAAAGTAAACCTAGGGAGCCCTAAAGGTAAGCTTAATTCCATACTAGATATAGAATTTGAAGCGGACAGAATCAAGATGGGCACCATCGGTGCATGGGAAGATAACTGCCCAGAGAAAAAGGCCTTTTGTAAAAAGGTACCATGGTGGACTCCTGAACTAGCTAAAATACGTAAGGAAACACGACAGGCCTTTAATGATGCAAAAGCCAGGAAAGATTTTTCTGGCTATCACAGCATGCTAACGAGGTATAATACGGCGGTACGCAAGGCCAACAGAACTAACTGGCGACAGCATTGCACCTCCATCGAAACTCTGCCAAATGGAATGAGGTTGTGCAAAGCAATGTCCATGACTAAGACAAACCCACTATCATCTGTAAAGGATGAGAATGGGTATCTCACGGAAACTGGACAGGACACTCTGGGCGTGATGTTTAGGACCCACTTCCCAGAATGTATACTGCGCGACAGCAATGAAGAGGAACCAGTCACAAGGGACGAACTCACAAGGCACACGTCCAAAAATAACTGGCTCACGGCAAAGAAAGTGGTAGATGAAAATAAACTGAAGCTGGCCATAGCAGGCTTCCAGCCTCTCAAATCCCCGGGTCCGGATGGCATCTACCCAATACTATTGCAAGAAGGGGCATCTGTTTTGATACCTCATTTGAGTAAGCTCTACAGAGCCTGCATAGCCTTTGGGTATGTACCCAAGGCATGGAGGGAAGTCAAAGTCACCTTTATACCGAAGGCAGGTAGACCGACTTATGAAGAAGCTAAAGCTTATAGGCCAATCAGTCTATCATCTTTTCTCTTGAAAACTCTGGAGAAACTGGTAGACAGGTACTTAAGAGAGGGACCACTGAAAGTACTCCCTCTGCATAAACTACAATGCGCCTACAGCCCTGGCAAATCTACGGAAACGGCATTGCACTATGTTGCGAGTCGAGCCGAGGCTGCGCTAGAGGGACAAGAAATCTGTGTCGGGGCTTTCCTCGACATAGAGGGAGCCTTCGACAAGACAACATTTGAGTCCATACGCATTTCTGCAAAGGAGCATGGCATCAACGATACCATGTGCAACTGGATTGACTACATGCTGAGAAGCAGAATAGTCAGATCGGAACTGATGGGTGACAGACTTAGTGCAAAAACAACAAGAGGTTGCCCGCAAGGCGGAGTGCTGTCACCATTATTGTGGTGCTTGGTAGTAGACTCGCTACTTACCAAACTCAATACCGGACCATTCTACACAGTAGGCTATGCAGATGACATAGCTATAATGGTCAATGGTAAATTCCCGAACATAGTCTCTGGATTATTACAACAGGCATTGAGGATGACGGAGGAATGGTGTACAAAGAATCACCTCTCTATCAACCCAAGCAAAGCAGTAATTATTCCATTCACGAGGAAGAGACAACTGGGTAACCTAGAAGAGCTCTCCCTCAATGGAATAAAACTGCCTTGGTCCACCGAAGTTAAATATTTGGGTGTAACGCTTGATAAAGAACTCAGGTGGAAAACTCATGTGGAAAATATTACGACTAAGGCCTTACGAGTGTTCGGCATGTGTCGTTCCACCTACGGCAAAACTTGGGGGCTAAAGCCCAAAGTAATACGATGGCTGTACCGGACAATGATAATACCTATTATTACATACGGCAGCATAGTGTGGTGGCCTAGAACAAAGCTTGCCTCGTGCAAAGCGCCACTCACCAGGTTACAAAGAACAGTGTGTCTTGGCATCACGGGTGCTTTCAGGACAACACCTACGGCAGCGATTGAGAGATACCTCAATATCCCTCCACTGCATATGATGGTTGAACTCGAGGCAAGGAAGACACTACATCGTCTTGCTGTTGCAGGACTATGGGATGCCTCTAAGCCAAAGACTAACCATACAAAGTTCGACGAAAACGAAGGCCTAGATCGGGTAACAAGCATGTTATCCGATAAAATGCAAACTGTGTTTGTGTTTGAAAGATCTTTTAAGGTCCAAATCCCTACAATAGAGGACTGGACGAAGGGACTTGATCCACCAGAGCAAGATAGTCTGGTGTGGTACACTGATGGATCCAAAATGGAATCAGGTACAGGAGCGGGCATATACGCAAAAGGCTACAAATGTAGCAAAAGCTTAGGGAAGATGGCAACTGTATTCCAATCAGAAACATATGCCATAATATCCTGCGCTCAAGAGAATATAGATAGAGGAACCAGTGGTAAATCCATATATATTCTTAGTGACAGTCAGGCTGCAATCAAAGCCATGGCATCCAACAAAGTGGACTCCGGACTTATTCTGGATGCTATCCAGACCCTAAACAGGCTTGGGAGGCACAACAGGGTAAGACTGATGTGGGTCCCTGGGCACAAAGGATTCCATGGTAACGAAGTGGCCGATGAACTGGCAAGAGAGGGCTCAGCAAATGATTTTGTGGGTCCAGAGCCATGTGTAGGCATTTCAACGTGTCTCGTGAAAGCCGCATTTAGGGAGTTTGCAGATCACAGACAGCGAACTTATTGGCTGTCTAATACCGGTCTACAACACTCCAAGAAGTTCCTAGGCTCTACGTTTAAAGCCCGGGAATGCATTTGGAACATGAGCAGGGGACAAATCCGCTACCTGCTTGGGGCCTTTACTGGGCACTTTGGTACCAACGACATGCTCATGAAGATGGGTCTAACCGCGACACCCATGTGCAGGTTGTGTGGGGAACATACGGAACGCATGGAGCACCTTCTGTGCACATGCGATGCAATGGCTAGTAAGCGAATGAGTCTCCTAGGCGTCGGATATCCAAAACCAGAAGACTATAGGCTCGTATCTCCTAGTCTCGTTGTAAAACTCATGAGAACAATTTTCGACGAGACTGGGGAGGAGTAAGTTATCTAGGGGACCACAATAGATCCCAATGGGTCGAAGTGTCCGAGTTATTTCTTGGCCCCTCTGTAAGATAAGATAAGATAAGAACGCGGGTAACGCCGCTGGGCGCAGCTAGTATATAATATTATATACAAGAAAGTTTGGGAGTATGTATGGATGTTTGTTACTCTATCACGGACAAATAGCTGAACCGATTTAAATGAAATTTGATGTGGAGGTAACTTTGAATTAGCACATAGGCTACTTTAAATCTCGAGCTAACGCGGGTAAAGCCGCGGGGCGCAGCTAATTACTAATTTTCAAAATTGCTTCGTCCAATTCAGTAAAATAAAATTCTACCATTTTCAATTTTATTCTTCGCCGTGGTAGGTCATAGTCGAGTTGTCAAAATTTCTTCAAAATAAATTCAAATAAATAAGTAACTACTTATTGTAAATGATTATATATCATTCTACTTTTAAAGTAAAATAAACGAAATACAATGAAGTTTAATCACATGTTTTAATGATTCATTTCAAAGTAATTTTCAAAACTATGTAGGTATTTAATTGTTATAAATGTACATCAACACTTGTTACTCATTATGTAAAGATAATTTGGAACATTTTTCGCGTGAATCACGCAACTGTTAAATTTCTGGCAAACAGGTACCTGAATGAAATTAAAATTTACGTGTTAAAGATAATGAAAATGTATTATAATAGTTTAATGTATGTAATATGTAAACGAGACGATCTTCAGTAAGTCATAAACAACACGACTAAGAAGAATAAGTGTAACTACGTTAAATATCTTATTACTATAATTAGGTACTACTATTTTCAGCCGTGGTAGTCTAGAGGTACACACCCGCCTTACAATCGTGAGATCGTGGGTTCAAATCCTCGGTCCCGTACCAATGAGTTCTTTGGAATTTATGTACGGAATTTCACACCACTGGCTTTTCGGTGAAGGAAAACATCGTGAGGCAACCTGCATACGCCAGTAGAAGAAATTCGATGGCTTATGTGAATCCACCAACCCGCACTGGGCCAGCGTGGTAGATATGGCCTAATCACCCTTCGTGGGTAGGCCCACGTCCTGCAGTGGACTGTTGTGATGGCTGATACAGTACAGTACTGCTATTTTTCTATTGACTGTTTGACTGTTTTTCGGTGGCATTTTAGAATTACTATATTTAGGGTTGAAGGGAATTGAACAAATTTGTATGGGAACAAAATATCTTAAAGTGACAAATGCTATACAATTCTGCATAAGCACAGGTTTCTATTTCAGGGGGTTGACTTAAAATATCCCAACGAAGGGTTAAATAATGCGCATAGCGAACGTGAAAGTATTTCTATGGTTTTCCGAATCATGCAAACTAAATAATCAGTTTTGTTAAGCTTGTGCAGTAAACATAAAATTATTGAGACATATAGCAGGTTATTGGCTGTGGCCATTTTGTTGTCAAAATTATTGCATAAATGGTAATTATAAACAAAGTGCCACGGGAGCCGATGCAGCTAGGCTCAGGGCTGTGTCTCAAGCTGAGTCTGGGGCATGGTTGCATGCGTTGCCATCTCCTCACTTGGGCACTTTACTAGACGAAGACTCTTTGCGTGTGGCGGTGGCCTTCCGCCTGGGTGGCAAAGTCTGTGAACCGCACATGTGTATTTGCGGTTCTTTGGTGGAGGTCGACGGCCATCACGCACTCAGTTGCCGTCGCTGCACAGGTAGGTTCCCGAGGCACCATGCTCTTAACGACATTATACGTAGAGCCTTAATTTCTGCTAACGTTCCCTGTGTCCTTGAGCCGCCAGGCCTTAGTAGATCTGACGGAAAGAGGCCGGATGGTTTGACTCTGGTGCCGTGGAAAAACGGCAAGTGTTTAGTTTGGGATGCCACTTGCGTAAGCACTGTCGCGGCCACGCACCTGAGTCGCACCATTCGTACTCCAGCGGCAGCGGCTGAGGACGGATTTCTGAAATAGGGCGCAGGATTCGGGAAAGAGGAGGTGACTCCCGTTCTACCTCGTTTCTGGTGCAAAGAATGTCCATCGCCATCCAACGCGGCAATGCAGCAAGCGTTATGGGCACCTTTGCACCAGGAACGATGAGGGGCGGGTTATTTGATTAATTTTTTAAGTAGGTAGGTATATATTTTATTTTCTGTTATTGTTATTATTCATATTTAACAAACTTTACTCTCTAAGCCTTGTATATGATTATATGTAAATAAATTATGTTTTTATGTATGTAGAATAATGAAAAATAAATTATAAACAATGAATCAACAAAATATTGTTTGTGTGAATGTCAAATTATAATTATTTTTTGAACATGAAATTGTCTAATTAATCCATCACATTTAAAGTGGCCACAAATGATATTAAGATAGCCGCAATCGGGGCACCTGCTATATATTTGAAAATATATAGTAAGTACTGTTCTGTACCAGCCTTTTTAATAGTCGACTGCAGGACGTAGGCCTACCCACGAAGGGTGATTGGGCCATATCCACCACGCTGGCCCAGTGCGGGTTGGTGGATTCACATACGCCATCGAATTTCTTCTAAGGACGTACGCAGGTTGCCTCACGATGTTTTCCTTCACCGAAAAACCAGTGATGTGGAATTCCGTACATAAATTTCAAAGAAATCATTGGTACGGGACCGGGGATTCGAACCCACGACCTCACGATTGTAAGGCGGGTGTCACTACCTCTTGACCACCACGGCTCAATGTATAGTAATTAGATTGAGTAAATTTTAAATAAACTGTATGTCTAGCATTTCGAACGGTGGCTACGCCTGTGCGATGTCGTATATCTTCCTGCACGGAAAGCATGGCAAAGGGACAAATAGTCTTTCCACAATTATATCCCCTCGAAGAGGAAATAAAGTATGGATTGACAATGACACTGACATTATAAAGTGGATAAAATGGTTTAAATGGTCTAGCCGTGCTACCCGTGCTGATTGTATAAAAATAGTAGGTAATTCTCCAAACAATGGACTTCACTAGGTTTTTCTCTTGGAGCAAGTATGTAATGGAGAAGCTACTAGCGTATAGGATGTGAGAAAAAAGATGTACTGTAAATACTTAAATAGCTAAATACACGTTGTTATGATTTCATCAAATTCAGACTCTAGATAATAGTAAAAACCTGCATAATACTAATAGAAGTGATAGAAAATAGTTCATAAATAAGTTGATTTACTTAAGCATCTCATCAAAAATTCAACAGTAGTTTTTAGCGCGAAAAATTTCTCAACGCACGGCCTCTAGGCCGTGCGACTACAACGTCTAGAGACGTTGTAGTCAAACAAAGAATACGTATATCTACGCAAACAGAGACAAAATATATTAGTTTCGTCCTGTTCAAACTTTCATACTAGCACATCTCACCGTCTCTTACTTTTATAGTTATTATTATTTAGCGCCCTGTCTAGTTAATACTTCACTATAGTTTTACTGAATCTCCACAAAAATATCTCGAATTACTCTTTAGGTACCGAAGTGATTCATATTTGTAAATCTTGTTATAATAAACAATCTTACCATCTTACCTATCAAATACTCGTATTGTAATTTTTTCAAAATCGGCTGATAAATAGCGTGACAGCAATTTTACCACTTTTTTGAGGAAATTACTGTGTATTGTTAGCGCCACACAAGTCAACGGATTAAAGGCCGAAACACACACACCGCGGGCGCGGGTCGGGCGCGGGTCGAGTCGTGTTCTTCGCGTGACACGCGCTGTTCCATTATCAACACACATCGCGCGGGCACGGCGCGGGTCGGTGGCGTGGCGGGACGGGTCGACCTACCTTGTTAGTAGCATCGATTGCTGTGAAAACTCAGTGTGATTGAAAATGTCGGAGGATTCGGACACGGAAGAAGAACTACTTTTTCGTTACTTCAAACACTTACTACTCTCATTTAATTGATCTGCAATTTGCTGCCATATCTTTGCCTTCAGAACAGCGTTATTATACTTGTTGTCCCTTGGTTTGTACAAACAAGCATGTTTACGTACACTCAATATTTTTTTCATTGAGATCCATAGCAAAATTGTAAAAATATACAAAATCTCATTGACGTATTCACAACACGCGCTGAGCACGACCCGCGCACGCTCTCTGTGTGAACACTTGTTGGTGAATACTTGTATTACGACGAAATCCAACGAATGCAACGGCGCCCGACCCGCGGGTCCCGCGCTCTGTCTGTAGTGGCGGGCGACGGGCGCGGCTGGCGCGCGGCTCCCGCGCTCGGCCCGACCCGCGCCCGACCCGCGCCCGCCGTGTGTGTGTTTCGGCCAGATGTCACTTCGCTGTGATTCGCTAATTATCGCGCATGTGTGCACAATGCCGACGCCGCGTCACGTTAGTGGTGATCACGGGCGTAGAGAGCGCTCGGGAGACATGAGGTTGGCGTCTCTTCTCTCTCGCCCCCACGCATACCTAAATTTTTCCTTTTGCGCAGCGTTCTGAGCCTAACTTCCCATCCGACGACTTGTGTGGCGCGAATTATACAATAGTATAATTGCCTAATACAATAATTATACATTTCAATATGTTAACGTCAAAAGTACGTTATTATTTTATTTATTTTATTTTATTTTATTTACTACATAGAGTCAAAGACTTACAGTCACATGTATAAAAACATTACATTATAAAAACGACATAATAGTAAATAAAGACAAAGCCGTGTAAGTGAGTTAAGTTCAATAGAATTTGGTCAGAAATGAGGCCCTCCAAAATCTAAACAATTAAACCGGAGCCGTTGAAATTAAAATAAATGTTTTCCTTGAACACGACATCAGCACAATAAGGTGTAACAGTTTCAGTAATAATTGACAGATATACTA
This sequence comes from Hypomecis punctinalis, assembly GCA_949316475.1. NCBI lineage: Eukaryota > Metazoa > Arthropoda > Insecta > Lepidoptera > Geometridae > Hypomecis > Hypomecis punctinalis. Next base: position 11,115,625 of record OX438812.1, read on the forward strand.
CTTTACTAAAAATAACTGAAGTTTTTACCATAATATATTTACTTCCAAGGTAAGACATATGTTTAAATAAGAAACATGTTTATTTTCTGCATGTTAAGTTTGTGAATCAATTTTTGTATTTCTTTTTCAAACTTGTTGAATAATATTGCGAAATGGACTCACAATTATTTTTATTAAATTATTTAAGCAGTTTGGGGGACATCTTACACACGGTCTCTGACCCCAAACTAAGCAAGGCTTGTGATATGGCTGCCAGAGACTGATATACTATGTATACATATATTATTTTAAATACATACTTTTATAGATAGTACCTAAATAATACCCAGACACAGAGCAAACTCCTATGTTCATCACATAAATGCTTACCCTGGGTAGGGATCGAACCCACGCCTTCAGAAGTCAGGTTCACTAACCACTGAGCCACCGAGGCAATCGAAGTTTTGAAATCGCAATGAGAAAAAAACTAATATCGACAGAACTCTATCACACGCGTGTCTTGACAAGTTTCTTTAATTATAAATGTGATAGCATGTTCTCGCTACATTAACGCGATTTTCCTACAACTAATACATAATGTGTCTAGAGTATATTACTACTAAACCTATACTTACAAGGAAATTTGACCCTTTAGAATCATTTTCATACATGCAAACATTAACAACATCTGTTGAATTTCTATTACTGATTCAATCTTTCATTCAAACTAAACACACTTAGTAAGCGATCTTAAACATTTTTTTTCATATAGATGCATAATATTATTTTAATAATAATTTTTTTTAAGTAAAGCAGTAATAATTTTACAATGTATAACGTATGTGTCAACTAGAAAAATGAAAACAAAGGAGCTAGAAACAGCTGGTAATATCAAGGTCAGTAACAAAGGCTCTCATGCCGTAAATTCGTTTGTATTACTTGTTTTTCATCTATAAGCTATTTTGTGCAAACTAAATAATATTTCTGTTAATGCCAGTGAAGTAAATAACCCATTTCACAACATTTCTTATCCGTAATCCCTCAGTGCCTCAAGAAAAGTCTTCGACCAGTGTGTGTTGCCAGAGAAGGTTTATATATGCCACTGAAACATTGTGCTTCACTATGAGTTATACTTATGTACTGTACTGTACCAGCCTTTTAATAGTCTACTGCAAGACGTAGGCCTACCCACTAAGGTAGATTGGACTATATCTACCACGCTGGCCCAGTGCGGTTGGTGGATTCCCATAGGCCATCGAATTTCTTCTATGGAAGTATGCTGGTTCTCTTACAATGTTTTTCCTTCACCGAAAAGCCGAAAATGATGTAAAATTCCGTACAAAAACCCAAGACCGCTCGATTGTAAGGCGGGTGTCACTACCACTAGATCACCACGGCTTCCATATAAGCATGATCAAAACAGCCCAAAGAGCTAGGAGTGGGCTATGTACGGATTTTCTCTGCAAGATCGAATAAGAAATGAGATCCAAAGAAAACAAAAATTACAGACAACCATCTATCCATCAGCTGTAATCAGCCGTAGGACGTCCACTGGTGGACATAGGCCTGACCTATGGAGTTCTAATAAGCGCGGTTGGAAGCAGCCTACATCCAGCGCGTTTCTGCTTAATCAGGTCGTTTCCTCACCCGGTCGGGGACGTATTTTGCTGCACTTCGTATTCTCCATTCGATAACTACGTCCTAATAGATTATCGCGTTATACTTTGATTATACTGTCAACCAACGATATTTCAATAGAAGCTTATTTATTCTACTTTAACGCCGTAATACACAAGAACTAATACAATTACATTTTTGGACATAGAACCAAATGCAGGTACTTAATAAGATCGCTTATTAAAATCTCAAAACAGCATTTAATTCATCGTGTATTTAATTAAATCGATAGAAAATCCACTAAGCAATATAGACGCAAGCAATTTTATTATACTCCTTTCTCGTTAATTTAAGCCGTTAATAATTACTTTTAGGGATCATCGCTCATCCTTCTAAATATGTTTCTTAACGGTTTTTCAACCGGCACTCACACATTTATTAGTTTGAGTAGGACATAGGAATTGGATTAAAAAAACTCTATAAAGCACGAACCAATATTGCAGTAATGAAAAGTTGGCTTTGTCTTTTGATTTTATAAAAAAAAATGAAAACAGCGGTGATTTTCATTTTATTGGATCTAAGAGTACAATAAGCCCGATTATAGAGGCGCCATCGTAATTATATTAGCTAAATAGCATAGTTCTGTTTCTTTTTCACTTTAGGCATTCGATAGAGAGAACGCTTTTTATGTTGCTATTAAATTTACGCTGGCGCCTCTGTAATCGGGCTTATTGTCATATTAAGACAATTTAAAACGAAACAAGTATAATTAAATTTTTTTTTTTTTTTTTTTTTTTTATTTCGAATAGGTTTGCGTTTGACTACACACTGCCTGATGTTAAGCAGATGTGCGGTCTAGGATGTAGCACGCTTACCTAGAAGATACCTATTTACTCGGGATTTGAAGACACTCACGTTGTACTTTAACGGGAAGACAGACCCAGGCAAAGTATTCCACATTCCGGCTGTTCGTATGAGGAATGAGGATTCGAAACGCTTGGTTCTAACGCGCGGAATGTCCACCATAAAAGGGTGACGCTTTGGTCGCGTCCGTCTAGCCGTACGATAGAAGAAAGGGGCAGGGGGGACCAGATTGTGCAACTCCTGGGCGCACTCTCCGAAGTGTATCCGGTAAAAGACCGACAAACACGCTACCTTGCGACGATGCTCAAGACTTTGCAGCTGCGTCTTAGTCAAGGTGTCGTTGTCAATCAGCCTCCTGGCTCGTCTCTCAATCGATTCCAGAGCCTCCAGTTGATATTTGGCAGAGCCATCCCAAAGGTGAGAGCAGTATTCCATGCAAGACCTGACTTGTGCTTTATAAAGACTAAGCAGTTGCTCAGGTGTGAAATACCGTCTCACCTTAGAGAGAACACCAAGTTTTTTGGAGGCTAATTGGGCTTTGGACTCTATGTAAGAGCCAAAGTTAAGAGAAGATGAGAGTGAAACGCCTAATAGTTCCAAGCTGTCAGTTACCGGAACGGAGACACCACGGAAAGCGGGAGACAATTGAAAGGGTCTCTTTTTGGCCGAAAACAGACAGCCCTGAGTCTTTGTGGCATTAAACTTGACCAGGTTAGCATCACCCCAGTCGGATACCGCCTGCAGACTCAAGTTGAGCCGTTCAACCATAGCCTCTCTGTATAACTCGATCTGTGGCCCGCTGGTTCTTGCATCGGACGTGTAGCTCTCCACGACTGTACTGTCATCTGCGTACCTAAAGATCCCGGGCTTAAGCAGATCGTTGATATGCAGTAGGAAGAGTGTCGCAGAGAGCACAGACCCCTGAGGAACACCGGCATTGATAGCCATTTGGTCTGACGAGCAGCCATCAACGACAACTCGTATCGACCGATTCCTCAAGAAATCTGATATCCATGTGCAGAAATCAGCAGGCAGGCCGTAAGATGGAAGCTTGCCAATAAGGCTCTCGTGCCAGACCCTATCAAAAGCTTTGGAAATGTCCAAGGAGACAGCCAACGCCTCCCCGTGCTTCTCCATGACCTCACTCCAAATGTGTGTGGCGTACGCTAGAAGGTCCCCAGTAGACCGGTTTCGGCGAAAGCCGTACTGGCGGTCACTGAGTAAGTCATTCGCTTCCAGGTAGGCCAGGAGCTTGTTATTTAGAACACGTTCCATACTCTTACAGAGTATAGACGTGATCGAAATTGGCCTGTAGTTGGCAGGGTCGGCACGGCTGCCCTTCTTGGGTACAGGTTGCACGTTAGCAAGCTTCCAAGATTTGGGCACTTGACCTGTCTTCAGAGATAGGCGAAAGAGGCGAGTCAGCACAGGCGACAGCTCAGGCGCACAAGTCCTCAATACAATGGCCGGAATACCATCAGGGCCACTGGCTTTGTTCACATCTAGACTGCAGAGAACTTTGAGGACCTCCTTTTGCCGGATGTGTATTTCACTCATTACAGTGTCACAGTTTGGCAAAGTTGGAGGTCTCGCACTACCGGGGTCTAGACGCGAAGACTCAGCAAATTGAGATGCAAATAAATTTGCTTTCTCTACCGCGGTATGGGCCAGTGAACCATTGGGTTTCAGCAACGGAGGCAGTGAGGGGCGGCAGAAGTTCGCTTCAACCGATTTAGCTAGGGACCAGAATGCCTTACTACCCGCAGGGTAAGAAGCAAGCTTGTTTCCTATTCGACTAATGTGGTCAAAGCGAGCCAACCGCATAACCTTTTTGCAGGACTTAGCAGCCCTATTGTATGCCTTCTTCCTCATACTAACGTCCCTCAACTTACGGTTTCGAGCATCGACCCAAGCCAGGTATGCCTGATGCTTTTGCGCTTCGGCGCATCCACATTCAGGCCCAAACCAGGGCCGAGCTTTGCTAGACAGAGGCACGTCCGAAAATGGGATGAAGTATTCCATGGCGGTACGAAGCACATCTGTCACGGCATCCGCGCACGCAGAAGGATCATCGGAAGAAAAACAAACAGGCTGCCAAGGATAAGAACCAAAGAAACACCGCATCTCATCCCAATCTGCTGACTTGTACCGCCACACGCGCCGTGACCCTTTGGGACTGGGGTCTGATGGGGAGTAGACGGATACAGATTTCACCAGACAGTGGTCAGATGTACCTAACGGTGGGGAGATCGCCACTGAATAACGGTCTGGATCGGTAGTCAGCAGAAGGTCCAAGCAGTAGGCCGTGTGCGAGTCAACATCAGGTACCCGTGTGGCGCCTTGAACCATCTGGGTGAGATCAAGTGTCAAGGCAAGCTTGCGCGTCTCAAGCCCAGCATGGTTTGTGTCCAGGTATGAGTGAAGCCACTCTTTATGGTGGCCATTAAAATCCCCCAGGATCACTAATTGGGCCGAAGGGTAGCTGAGCTGAGCAGCATCCGCCGCCTCACTAAGGTATTCGGTGAGTCTGGTCGTCTCCTGGTCTCCGCTATGTGATCGGTATACACAGGCGTAGATAATTTTCTCTACGCCAGTGTCCGCCAAAGCCCAGAGCACGGAAAATGAAGAGTCTTCAAACCTACGAAGGCGCAGAAAGCAAATGTCATGTCAAAATATTTTTTTTTTTTTAAACAAGCTTTGACTGAACAAATGCTCGCCAAGACGAATCAAACGAGCCGAAACTAGATGGGTGTGTGTCGTTTCATTACAGAGTTCCTAGGACCACCTTCCAGCTCCATCATTAGACCCTGGTTACCATTGAAAGACAAACTACTCGTCAAGACGATTCAAATGAGCCCAAACTCGACGAGGTTGTGTTGTTTTATTGCAAAATTCATGTGGCCACCTTCCAGCTCTATCATCAGATCAGCATCATGTCATCATAATATTGCATTGCCACGCACTTTACACATGTATGCTAAATTTCTGCTCAATCGAACACCGGAGAGTAGATCAAATTTAACGTGCAAAATTTGATCACAGACCGACAGACAGACAACGGGACAGGTGTAAAAGCTTGTAAAATACTAAATCAATGTTATAACTTGTAAATGTTTTACACCGTTTTTGGAAATTCACATGTTATTAATTAGTAATTTTGCTAACTTGTGCGCTAGCGAGGAAAATTGACGAATGAAATTCCCTTAAAGTTAAAGAAAATACCTCGCGAAAACTTTCTTAGAAAGCGTTTGTAACGTAAAACAAAACTTAATTTCAAATTTCACAAATTGTTTATACAATTAATCAAAACTCAGATTTATCATAGTCATCGTCAGCCTAGAACATATCTATGCCTCCTCTATGGAGTTATTTAACACTAATTGCTAAATAACTTTTTCCGTTATAAACAACTGACGCCGTCATTAATTTGACCCACAAGTAGACCTATTGGTAACCAGTAGTCATAATATTGAAGAAACAAAGTTTTCAAACAACTTAATAATAATTAAAGATAGTAATTATGCATCATACTTTCTTTATAAGAAACTCATTCATGCTATTTTATCATTAGACTCATCAAAATAGCTAGCTCTCTAAATAGCTGCTGTCATCTTTGGGATGGCTCTGCCAAATACCAGTTGGAGGCTTTGGAGTTAATTGAAAGGCGAGCCAGGTGGCTGACAGGCAACGAAACCTTGACTGAGTCGAAGCTGCAAAGTCTCGAGCATCGACGTAGGGTGGCGTGTCTGTCTGCCTACTATCGGATACACTTCAGTGAGTGCGCCCAGGAGTGGCACGATCTGGTCCCACCTGCCCCTTTCTTCTATCGTACGGCTAGACAGACGCGACCAAAGCGCCACCCTTTTATGGTGGACATCCCACACGTTAGAACAAAGCGTTTTGAGTCCACATTCATCATACGAACTGCCAGAATGTGGAACGCTTTGCCTATGTCTGTCTTTCCGTTAAAGTACAATGTAGGTGACTTAAAATCTCGAGTAAATAGGTATCTTTTAGGTAAGCGTGCTACATCCTAGACCGCATATCTGCTTTACATCAGGCAGTGTGTAGTCAAACGCAAACCTATTTGAAATAAAAAAAAAAAAAACTGTTTAGAGAAGGCTGAAAGGTTTAAAACAGAAGGCCAAATAGGTAATTATGTGATTCTACTTAATTTCGGTGTCAGTTCTCTACCCTGTATAATTTTATAAGGGTACATAGACATGTTGTTATTTATAAAAGTTTAGGGAATTTCAGAAGTGTATAAATGGGTTTCAGAAGTGTTTCGCCGAATCCAACTCGGCTGGGCAACGTTCGGAAAATTGCGTAGCGTCTTCTCGTCCGACATGCCTCAGTATCTCATATCTTAATTACTGTTTATATTTATTCATGTACTATATTTTTGATGTTTGTCTTGTATTATGTGTTGTTTTCGTTGCAAATAAAGTTATGTCTATGTCTATGAAAGTTTTCGACCAGTGTGTGTTGCCAGTGGCACTTATGGCACAGAAACGTGGTCTCTCACTATGGGCCTTATTAGTAAGCTCCAAGAAGCCCAACGAGCTATGGAGAGGGCTATCCTCGGAGTCTCTCTGCGGGATCGAATCAGAAATGAGGAGATCCGTAGATGAACAAAAAGTTACCAACATAGCCCAACGGATTAGCAAGTTGAAATGGCAATGGGCAGGGCACATAGCGTGGAAGACTGATGACCGGTGGAGTCGAAAAATTCTCGAGTGGAGACCACGTACCGGCAAGCGCAGCGTAGGACGTCTGACCTCATTAAGACCGCAGGATCGCGCTGGATGCAAGCCGCTTCCAACCGGTCTTATTGGCTGATGGATGGATGGATGGATAAATGGGTTATGTCACGTCATCATTAGGGACAAACTTTACGATGGAACGAACTGCGAAATAGTACTAACTAGACTCTAGAATCTATAAAATACAAAAAATTTATAGATTCTAGAGTCTAGACAAAATATACGGAACTACTGATTTGCGATTTTCCAGTTGGTCCCATAGTAAAATAAATTCATATTGATGAGCATATTATAAGCTTCCGAAAGTACCTGCATGTTCCAAAACAACACCATCACAATCTTTTATCTCAACGTCGCTTACCATCAGGCGAGTTAGTGGTTAAGCGCAGACTTATTTCAAAAAAAATCCTCGTACCTATTTTTTCCAGTAGTAATTAGGTGTCAAACAATGCAAAAAAAAATTGATCACATTACATGGACGTCACGATCATAATACCTAATAACATGATTTTTATTTCACAAATCTTTACTATTTATAAATAAACTTTACTTACTCATATTCCTACTCATAAACTTTTACAAAAAACGAGTATTGCGGCGTTTCGCCCCGCAAGCGGTTAGGCCCGCGGGGCGAATCGCCCAAGACTCTTTTTGGCCCGCTCCAAACAATGCGGGGCGACTGGGGACCTTCAAAAAGAGTCTTGGGCGATTCGCCCTGCGGGCCCAACCGCTTGCGGGGCGAAACGCCACAATACTCCAAAAAACATAGAAATGATAAATAAAAATGTTGAATTGTTTTTTCCAGTATAGGTAAGAGTCATTTTCCCATTAATAAAAAACAATAATCAACAGAATCAAAAACAAATCGATACAAAAATCCATCGCTTTTGATGGATTTTTGTATCGAAAACAAGCTCTTTCTACAAATACAGATAACATTTCAAGGTTCAAATAGCAGGTTACTTGGTAAAAGTAAATCATGTTGATAGAGTATTAAACCTCTGAAAGGTTAACTGTTCACCTGGAGTTCCTGCAGTAAAATATTTTAGCGATTGAGATTAGAAACTCTTTGCTCCTATTCGTAAAATGTTCAATATATCAACCAGTAAGGACAACATCGCGGCAGATAGTCTTTCAGAGTTTCAGCAGATACTGCATTCAGTCCAAGCTCAGACGTCGCGCCGCGCGGTATTGTTACGCAGTGCCAGTGTCCCGCCTAGAAAGTTGTTCTTACGATACTTTGTGAATAATAGTTTTCTTCCATAACAATTGAATAAATACAGACATTGGGATTGTACGAAGTTTTCTGCGCAAAAATGCAAGTGAGTATTTTATGTTTATAAACTTTGTTTGCACTGTTTTAAAAGCTCGTTTTGTAAGGATTATTGAGACACGTTTGGGAATTCGTTTTTCAGATTAAGGTTCATTATTATTCTGTTGACATCCTTATATCCCACAAAGCAATGAGGGTGTAGAAAATTTACCTACTTTTGATGGTGACGCGAATATTTTTTTTTTTTTGAAATAGCATCACCTATTTTTTTATTTGTGTGCAACCAAAACATTTGCTTTTTTGAATGTGTATAGCCTTATGAATGGAAGTTTAATTTTGTTTTGTAATTCCGTTTATAAATAATTTTGTCGACTATTTAATCTCATGGAAAATATTACACGATACCTTTGCCTGGATAGAGTAAGTTTATCTAATAACTTCTCGATATATGATACTCAAGCTATTTTACTATGGAAATTTACGTGGTTTTCACACATTTTATACAATACATAACGGGACTAAACTCACGTGTAGGGATAGTCGTAACGACTATAGTTTCGGTCGCATTCGGCGACCTTTCTCAAGTTGGCGAGTGCTAGCACACGGAGCCGTCTCGCAATGCACTGAAAAAAAAGATACTCAAGCTGCTGTTAGGGTATTTCAGTAGGTGCTTTTAGGTTCTGATTTTAAGATTTATCTAAAACTGTTTAAATTTTATTTATTCTAAGTTGAATCTTAAAAATTCTTTAAGCGCCTTTGGCAATGGCTTACCAATGTCTCTACATTGGAACAACATAAATCAAATTTTAGTATGATAATAAGTCACAAATATAAATCTTAGTGTAAGAATGAGGTTAAAGCACACACAAGTCGACCCGTGATTATATTTGTATTTTATAATATTTTTTGTTTAGTTTTCACATCACAGGCTAGACCTTGGCTTTTGAAGGGCATGAATGGAGTCGTGGCCAACATTGAGAGGCTCTATTACAAACAAAATATTATAAAAACACTGTTTTTGGGTGGTAGGAAGAGGAAAACTATTGTAGAGACGGGAAAATGTTAATTTTATTATTAAAGGGCAATATCAGAAGCTTAAATCCTGTGTATTGACAAAAAAAAGAACATCTATTAACAGAAAATTTAAACATACACAGTTAGGCTATTTTTTCGACAGTTTGCCGTTGAACATAGGCCTAAAGGTAGACTAGTTTTATTTGCAAAATATAAACTTAAATATCTACATCTCTCTACAGACTCTAGTTACATCACTGTGTCTACGTAAAATGTAATCGTTTATACTCGATCGCTCGATTTTTTACTTTGTGGTTCTCACCGTATTAGAAAACTAGATAAATATTTATCTGAAACTACCACAGTATTTGTACAGAATGTTCTGTATAAAACATCCTTTCTTTTTCTTGTTTAATCTGAAATTCCAATTACTTTGTATAAGACGTTTGAATACCAATTGTTTTTCGCAATAGGTGTTGTTAACGTTTAGTACATTGTGAGTGTTTTGAAGTATCTATAGAATAGTTGTTTAATAAGCCTTAAATTTTCACAGATATTTCTGTTGCTACTATAACAACAAATACTGAAAACAGAATACAGTTAATATTTAACTCAATATTTCTCATTCAACAAATTACAAACCTGATTTTCTAGCCGTTTTTCGCTAGATATTAATAATGGTAACAGGTAGATGCTTGAAATTTTGTCAGAATATAAAGTTATATTTACTTCAATAATAATTAATTATAAATTAAAATAAAATGAATACTTAAGGAGGGGCAGTACGAAACCCTTCGTGTGCGAGTCCAACTAGAACTTGGCCGATTTAATTTTTATTTAGGGATCTTCTCCTTCTTAATCAACAGAAGTCAGGAAACAGTAGAGGTTTCCCTCTTTTCTGTGGCTGGCTGAAATTGAATTGATTTGACCGGGGTACATAATTTCTACATACCTACTCCATCGTAGGTCGAATAATTGCCTACTATCGGGCAAAGGCACTATTAAGCAAGCCCATCGCGGACCAATAAAAGATAATTTTCTTTTCATCTCCTAGAAAACAGCCATACTAAAAGAAAATATTGGAATGTCTGGATATTAGAACAACTGTTTGTATGGATAAACATATCTAGACGACAACTGTTTTCAAATAGGTAGCATTGTAACGACTCATCATTAGGACTAACATTTTCTTTTAGAGGAACCTTTATATTGGCTAAAATAAAAACAAATATTCCGTACATTATGAATTCAAAACACATTATGTTTATTATTTTATGTATATATACGAACGATGACTTTTTTCGTGCACTGAGAAAAATAGTTGTAAGTTATTACCGAATGTCACGTAAAATTTTACACAACTGTTTAGCTACCGAAGGACTGCTAAATGCTTGGTTAATATTAGCTAAATGAATAATATTGCTTAATATTAGATTAAGCTAAACTTTAGGTGGCAACTACTAAAGTTTAGCTAAATGAAATATAGCTAAACTGTTCAGTAAATTCATTTTTTTCAGTGTGTGGACACCATAGTAAAAGTTGTTTAAAATGATGATAATAATGACATCCTAAACTCTAGAGTATCTCTGTCTCAAAATACTCCATAATTCTGTGATTCGTTCAGAACTATTATTTTATGAAACAAATAAGGAATAAACAATGCCTTAGGTGTATACAAGTATATTAAAATGTACCTAAATCCTATCAAAGAGAAATAAAAGTCACCTTTTCTAATTTTCGTTCCTAATTGTGCCCTATTTTCCCAATACAAAAGTGTAATTTGTACCTACTTGTATTGTTAAATTATTTGATCCAATTTGTGTCGACTTTTTCACATTTGTTCAAATACAAATGAAATAATTCTCTGAAACAGTTACGTAAACTGCGCCATTGCCTCGTTGAGTTTAATTTCCTTCGTATTTTTTCCTTGCCAAGGTCCTTAAGCCGTTAAGTAAATTTTTAAGTATAAGCTGGGGTAACCAGAGAGGTACCCGGAAAAGTGAACTCGGGATCAAGTAAATAAATATCAGAGTGTGTGAAAGAAAAGGTGTGACAGAGAGATTTTTGACCGATGAACCAACCGGAGGAGGTACTCAATTACACGCATATATGTATATATTTTTTATGTATAACCAACCACGTCAAATTTTTTTTTCATAGTAATCCTATTTTAATAATTTCTTTTTCTGACCGACGGACCACCGGAGGAGGTATACAATTCGACGCGTATATATATATAACCACGCATAACTTTTTTCGTAGTAGTCTGATTTCAATAATTATTTTTTTATTGGAAAGAGTATACTTCGAAATTGGTCCCATTTAAATTTTATCGAAATCGGCTGTTTTTGTAAATCAATAATATTGTGAAAAATGCTACATCGATCTGTGCGAATTCTGTACACGGGTGAAGTCGGTCATACTATTTTTTGCAAAAAAATATCTTATATTGGAAAGAGTGTACTTCGAAATTGGTTTCATTTAAATTTTATCGTAATCGGCTGAGAAGTTTTTGATAAATCAATAATAATGTGAAAAATGCTACATCGATCCGTGCGAAATATTCGCGAATTCTGTACACGGGTGAAGTCGGTCATGCTATTTATTGTGAAAAATAATTATACATAGTTCAGTAGGAGCAACATAGCATACCAATTACAAATAACTTTCAGTTTATAATCTTTTCGAATTCTACGAATTTACAAAAACTTCTCAAATGTAGTAGTACCCCTTCTAAACTTATTTTATTTTCCGTCTCATTTCTTCCGACTTCGCACCTGAGTAGGCATTGGCGTGCTATTGCTGAAGCAAAATCGCGAATGCTTAGATCTAGATAAATGTTTATTGTTAAACTGTATATCAATATAAAGGTCTCAATAATTATTTTACGCAAAAATGGCATGACCTACTTCAACCGTGTACAGAATTCGCGAATATTACGCACGGATCGATGTAGCATTTTTCACATTATTGTTGATTTATCAAAATTGACTCAGCTGATTTTGATAAAATTTAAATGGGATTAATTTCGAAGTATGTTCTTTCCAATAAAAAAATAATTATTGAAATCAAACTACAATGTAAGTATATATAGGTACTATGTAAGTTAGGCGTGGTATTACATAAAGAAATGATTTGAAATCGTAGGCTAGATTCTATCGACTTCCAATTTAAAATTGCATCAAAATCGAATCGTTTGCAAGGTAAAATACTACACATAGGCATATTATTATCACTCTCAGATGAACTTATACAAAAACACACATACCCACACACTTTGAACTTATAAATCCACTCGTTTTCATCAAAGTTTTAAAATTAATAAACACCTAAATTCCAAATTAATGTAATCGATATAATCTTCTTGGTAATATCAAGTTCACAAATTCAATATTTTAAACACGCATCCAAGGTTAAGTTTATTATAAATATGATATCTCGTAGTCAAAGGGAATTCCCTGCGGAATAAAATCCTTCATCACTTTTTGACACTAATAAAGTGCGACATGTGTATCTCCGTATCTAATCCTAGATACGTATCAATTTTCTATTCTCTATAGGATTTCCAATTTTGTGAGCTCTACCTACACATCAACCTTTACAGTTGACAGACGGTGAGACGAAGTTCACCGGGTCAGCTAGTATCTTTCGCAAATAAGTTTTATTGCAACAAAACTTAAATAACATATCATAAAATAAACCAAATATTACCACTACCTATACTACTAAAAGACGCAGCTGCAAAGTCTTGAGCATCGTCGCAAGGTAGCGTGTTTGTCGGCCTTTTACCGGATACACTTCGGAGAGTGCGCCCAAGAGTTGCACCTTTCTTCTATCGTACGGCTAGACGGACGTGACCAAAGCGCCACCCTTTTATGGTGGACATTCCGCGAGTTAGAACCAAGCGTTTCGAATCCTCATTCCTCATACGAACAGCCAGAATGTGGAACGCTTTGCCTGGGTCTGTCTTCCCGTTAAAGTACAACGTGAGTGTCTTCAAATCCCGAGTAAATAGGTATCTTCTAGGTAAGCGTGCTACACCCTAGACCGCGCATCTGCTTAACATCAGGCAGTGTGTAGTCAAACGCGACCCTATTCGAAATAAAAATAAAAAAACTACTATATTTACAAACCTATAAATTAATATATAGATGACGATGAAAACCCTTATCTAAAAAATTCCACTGCAAGCGGGTACAGTTCTCAAAATGCTGACCCCATTACCACGTTGGATGGCAATACTGATCTTCTGGGCAAAATAGAGCATTTTGGTCACATGTTGCGTCGACCAGTCGTAATGATAGATCTTGATATATTCTTTTTGCTCCCGGTCCCCAAGTTCCTTAAGTTTCGACCCCAAAAGGTTCAAATAAATAGCCACTATATCAACATTTGCATATTTGATCCTTTTGAGGCATATTCAGCCACCGCGCCAGCCCTATTCTGAGTCCTTGGAAAATAGGACGGAGCGAGAGTATCAACGCATGTGTCGTCCTATTCACCGGCTTGAAAGGCCGTCCCATCTTCCAAGGAATCAGGGTCATCCCATCGGGTCTTTTACCATCACTGCGAGCGATGCTACTTGTCTTTAGGATATCCGGGCAGTCAGCGGTGGCAAGAGCCCACCGGATGACGTCATTCAGGCTGGCGTTCCTTTACATATTCCTATATACAATAATTTAAAACTTCATTTGATATTTTTGTTATCAAGTGAGCGAAGTGAGCGAAGCGTCTTTATTTCGAGGTTGACAAATTTTAATTCATCCGTCTGAACGCAGGGTCTCCTCTATTGTAATTATTTTTCAACGTATCTTGACGAAACTTGGTACACTGGTTCTTTGTATTTTTTTAATATCAACGATTTTTGATTGAAAAAAAAGATATACATTTTCTGTAGCGGTATTTCTGAGCTGATTGCGACAATATTTGGAATGATCGTTTTTATTTGTATTCTAGATATACTTAGATTTGTTAATATGAGTCAAATCGGTTAGTCAACAGGATGAGTCAACATAAAGGCTTATAAAGATTCAATGCGAGGTATTTTGGGAGAACTACTAATAAATGTAATAGTTACAAAGAAACATAATATGAATAACAAGCATTTTATTTTGGTTTTACCTTAATGAAACTAAAAATACCATCATAAAATTAATGTGAAACCGTTGTAAAGAGCAACCTTTACTTTATTAAATAAAGAGCAGAGAAAACTAATCAATCATGGTAAATATCACGACATTTTGCGAATATTTCATTCAGGGTCCTATAATTATCTAAATACCTTTACAGCTTAAAATCTAATACCTTCTAAGATAATTATTTATTGCAAAACGTAGAATTAAATTGTACGTGAGAAAAGTGGACATATGAACAAAAACCGGACAAGTGCGAGTCAGGCTCGCACATTGAGAGTTCCGTACACGTTGTTAAAATAATTAAAAACCTGTTTTAGCATGTGCTAATGAAGTTCTTATAAATGATACCTTACATGATACGATTTACTCACTTTGAATTTTGAGCCCATATTTTGTGAATTTTGAGGCCCTATTTTTTGTGATTTGAATAAAAATATACAGTTTTCAGATTTATTCCTTTATGTGTACTCTGAGACAATGCTTTTTGCCAAATTTCATAGTTCTATGTCAACGGAAAGTACCTTATAGGTTTTGATTTTTGTGAGTGCGAAATATGCGGTTTTTTACGACATAAACGGCTCTAACTTTTTTAAACGAAAAGTACAGTTTAAATTTCAACTCGATATCTTTATGCGTTCCTGAGATAACGAGTCTTGACATACACACAGACGGACAGACGGACAACAAAGTGATCCTATAAGGGTTCCGTTTTTTTCCGTTTGAGGTACGGAACCCTAAAAATTGACGAAACAATCCGAATTTATTATGATTAGAGATTGAGGGCCAAATGAAACTTAATGTCGTCTGTGAACATGTGGCGAGTTAAAACGCAGTAACAATTTATTATTCATTCGAGTTAAGCGGCGCAAAAACTGAGGATTGCGCAGCTTGGAGCTAACTTCAAAGACGCCAGTATATTTGATTCGAATTACAACCACGGCTGTTTTCAACCGGACTTAATGGAAATCAAATGAGGAGTTATGTGTCCAATATCGGGCAATTTGTGGCTGATGTAGCAATTATCCATTAAAATTAAACAATCGAACAAGGTCGTGGATTGCTACTAGCATTCAATATTTAAAGTAGGGTATGTTATATCTTATTTAATATTTAACCCTGTACTTCTACTTTCATCTCATTTTGGACACTTTCAGTTCATATGTACCATTATACCTATTTCCATCATCATGAAGTCCATTTATATATTCAATTCACCCTTTCATCTAACTCACAATACAGTAAGTAATTTAATTAATTGTAGGTACTGGTCTTTTTAATAGTTCCTTGCCTACAATTAATGCCTACATATAAAGAAGGATTAGTCAATTGTAAGTTAGTAGATTCAGCCAGATTTTTACACATGCCGTAAAGTTTCTTTTACATACGTTTGCAGGTTTATTCATGGTTTGTTGGGTACTCATACTCATGCTAGCGTACCGCGGTAGTGTAGGTACTCGTAGGTAAGACGTACTGCAAGGGAGCGCAAAAGTTTGGCCGTAACTTCGACACCAGGCGCTGAGGATTTTAGTAGGTGTACCGACCAATCAGCGGGGACTCTCACATAACTAGCCGCCTGCACTCGAGGCGTGGTGGTATTTTAGGATTTTCCCTGAAAAAAAAAAACTTAATCATGATGTTTCCTTGATCATGTAGCCAGTTAGTTTAGAAATGTGTAAATTAAATTCCAAAATAATCATTGGCACGGAAGCGAGATTAGAACTTACAATAAACTCACGACTATGAGTTGAACTTTACTTCTAAATCTTGCATTCAACATAAATAAACATGAATAAAGCTGTTGATACGTGCAAAAAGTCGTAAACTTCAAAACCTCGGTTTTAAAGTTGACAACTTTTTGACGTTCCATTTGACTCTTTCCCCTTTTGCAGCTTACTTTTTCCTAAATAGCCGTGTCCAGTACTATCAGTGTCCAGTGCAGCGTGAAAAAGATAACTCTTTCAATTATAACTAACATTATCAATATCATGCAACGCTATAGTTACTATAGTATAGTACTAAGCACGGCTATTCTAAAAGAAAGGTAAACTGCATCAAATGGAACGTCAAAACGTCGTCAATTTTTAAATTCGAAGAATTTTTTCGCGTCGATCAGCGGCTTAAGAATTAGAGAAAAAAAGTCTTTGATTCTAGTAAGAACTAGTTTCTGTGTAAAAGTTCTCTGTTAGTGGCTGAGAGAGTCTTTGAATTAAAAGAACTCTAGAAATTGCAAAGCCATTTCACTGAGATTCAAAAGCTTCAATCACTTAATACCTACTTGTTTGAAGCTATTGTGAACTTGATCTATTTACTTTTTAAGGTATCGATGAAAAGAATTAAGAACGTATCCAATTCAAAAACATATTGACCATAGTTGTGACGTAGGTAGGTATTATTGTAAAAATAAAGCTTTTGATATTATACTCTATAAAAATTAACTTGATCTCTGCGACAGTGACATTGACATAGAAGATTGACATTTTTGGAGTTGAGATGGTGGTGGGAAAAATCGATTTTCAAACAATGTTGTAATGAAATCGAATGAGTAGTTGAAGGTGAGAAATTGGATTTTATTTACTTACTATTATGTAAGATTAAGTATGTACACATGTAAATAATGTTATGATATTAATTAAATACTCATAATAATGTAACGATAATATTTATCGACGTTTTTCACTATTATCAATGCTAATGTAACATATAATTGGGTTTAATTTAATTACACATGTAAAAAATGTTATGATATTAAAATATACAATAAAATTAATGATAAATTAAGTTTTATTTAAAATATCGTTAGTATAAACTATCGATATTTTAAATGAAACTCTATGTAAAACTCTGTGGTCACGATCATTCGTCGCCCATCACTAATCGGCATGCCCATAATGTGTGACATTGACAGGTACTGTCTGTACCATTAAGAAATTCAGGACTTCATAGGCGTGATTTTATTGACAGCTGTCGCAGAGATCAAGTTAAATTTTATAGAGTATAGAATAACAGATTTCAAACATCTTTGAACTAGTAAATTGGTTTTTGGAAGTTTGTAACTTTTTAGTAACTTTTAACAAAAATGGTTATAGGTACTATAAATGTTAGTTTATATGCAGTAAACCTACTGAACTATACAGGTTTATTGGTAATCAATCAGCATCCTTTTGGGGGCTTATTACATCAAAACTAATAACTTTTATTCTGCGGCTTTTGTCAAAACTTGAAAAATTCAGCTGTTCCATACATTTTGTCGAGGTTGAAAGATATTTTTCTATGAAACAGCATTTTTTTGACATTTGATAAAATTCGTTGAATAAAAGTTGTTTGTTTTGATGTACAGAATAAGCCCATAAAACGATACTAATTGATTTACAATAACCCTGTATAATTAAAATCTTACTAGGCTAAATACCTAGTTCTTTTGCTAGCCACATCTCACTGACCAAAGCAGATTTACTTACTAATTAAATTATCATTATTATCATCACCTCCTGATAATTTAGGTACTGCTAGGCATATGCTTCTTTTAAATTGTACCCAAATATTAAACGCAATATGAATAATGATTGGAAAACAAAACCCTATTTTAATTACAGAATGAGTTAGAATATCAAAAAATATTGTACACGTATTTTTTCTTTTGTCTGTCAAACAATAAATGTCAAAGATAAACCTTGTCAAAGTTCAGAAGTGTTTTGGCGGGAACGCGGAAAAATCATGTCGCCTCATTGTATTATTTTGTTAAACTTGTGTTTTTATCAGTGATAATTAGTGAAAAATGGCGGTATTTCGTTGATTGAGCTGATTTACGTGCATGAGTGTAGGCAAGTGATATAATGTGACGTAGCATGTTGTTCCATGTTGTTACCAAAACTCCATAGACGCCTTTAGTAAAGTCTCCACTGCTTTACTGAGGTATGACTTTGACTATGATTGGACTTGACCGCGACTTTATTGGACTATGACGAGACTATGACAGTGACTATTTTGATAAAATATTATCAAAAATTATTAAAACTTAATACTTGACACAGGCAAATGCACAATAATGCGACGCCAAAACTAAGAAGAAGAAGAAGAAGTTTGGAAGTGGGGGCTCGTGATGTCACTTCTCTGTCAGAAATATACATTAAATTTGTAGTCTACTCATGACGTCACGCGGAACTTTAACGGGATATATCTTCATATTTTTTTGTTTAATTGACAAAAGAAAAAATACGTGTCTAATATATTTTGATAATCTATGACAGACTAATTATTTATATTTCATTACTAATCATGCCTGAAGCCGTGGTGGCCTAGTAGTAGTAACACCCGACCTGCAATCGTGAGGTCGTGGGTTCAAATCCCGATCCCGTACCAATGAGTTTGAACTTATGTACGGAATTTCACATCATTGGCTTTTCGGTGAAGGAAAAACATCGTGAGGCAACCTGCATACGTCCGTAGAAGAAATTCGATGGCGTAAGTGAATCCACCAACCAGCACTGGGCCAGCGTGGTGGATATGGCCCAATCGCCCTACGTGGGTAGGCCTACGTCCTCCAGTGGACTATTAAAAAAGGTTGGTACAGTACTAATCATGCAAATTGTTATTGTCAAAGTATTTAAACTTAGCAGTTAGTACTTATTTTTCCGTGAGATTTAATTTACAGGCAGACAACATTAATGAAAAGGAAACACTCTCTGTTGATTCAGGACAGATTTATTTACGCAAATTTTGATTTTGAAAAAATGGAGAGTAAATAATTGGCGTTTTACAATAGGTATTATCTTTTATACTACACCTGCTCGGAAAGTACCTTGATACTTTATCAAATTTACGGTAGAAAGTACGTCATTGCATATCGAACAAATATGCGGCGAGAAAACGCATCTGAGCGGGAGAGAAAAGTGTATGAAAATCCATTTCTTACGTGGTTTTTCTATTTTAATTTTGGGTAAGACTATGCGCTGGTAACCTAAATATCAAAAGCCAAAAAGTTTTTACAGTGAGTTTTTATCTCCAAGTTCGCAAAATGACACTGGCCACTAACTGTGTGTTGGATGGTGTCAAATAATTTGAAAAAAGAACATGTGATAATTGCAGACGCCATTGGCGCCATTTTCAAGTTAGTAAAGATTTAGTTTTTTATTTTCCTCGTAGGTGTAGTATAAAGCACTATGTATCACTCGAGAGAAAGTGCGATTCCCGATCTCGGGTGTTTTAAACGACACCCTCGACGGTAATCGGTCACTTTCTCCTCTCGGTGAACAATGTACTATTATGCAACCAATTGTGATTAGAAAAGTTCGTATTGGCTAACAGGGCTAGACATCCGGCCTAACAGAAATACGTATACAGTGTTTTTTCTAGTCAATTAGCATCCTTTTAAGGGCTTATCCACAAAAAAAACATTTTTTTTTTCACATTTCTCGTCATTCATCGAAAATTACACATTGTTAAAATAATTAAAAACGTGTTTGAGCATTTACTAATGAAGCTCTTTTATATATATGATAACTCACATGATACGATTTACTCACGTTGAATTTTGAACCCATACTCAATTGAACTTGAACCTGTATTCAATGAATCTGAATAACCTATATGAATCTAGCCATAACCTATATAATAATAGCCGTAGTGGCCTAGAGGTAGTGACACCCGCCTTGCAATCGTGAGGTCGTGGGTTCAAATCCCTGTCCCGTACCAATGAGTTTATGTACGGAATTTCACACTACTGGCTTTTCGGTGAAGGAAAACATCGTGAGGCAACCTGCATACTTCCGTAGAAGAAATTCGATGGCGTATGCGAATCCACCAACCCGCACTGGGCCAGCGTGGTGGATATGGCCCAATCACCCTTCGTGGGTAGGCCTACGTCCTGCAGTGGACTATTAAAAGGCTGATACAGTACAGTACAGTATATGAATCTAGGCCCTATTTTTTGTGATTTATATAAAAGTAGTTCTTCTTTTCTTGAGAAGTTCTTCTTTTACACATACAGTTTTCAGATTTATTTCTATATGTGTACTCTAAGACAATGCTTCTTGCCAAATTTCATAGTTCTATTATACATATATCAACGAGAAGTACTCAGTAGGTTTTGATTTTTGTGAGTGTCGAAATATGCAGTTTTTTATGACATAAACGGCTTTTTTATACGATAATTGAGAAGTTCTTCTTTTACACACCTGGAAGAGACCATAGATGTACGTATATACTCGATATCATTACGCGTTCCTGAGAAAAAGAGTCTTGACATACCGACAGACGGACAGGTAGACAGATGGACAACAAAGACATTTTTTTCTTTTTGAGTACGGAACCCTAAAAAAACATTGTTATCAGTTACAAGGAACTAGTTTGCAAATTGGAAGGGCTCCCAAAGGCGGATTTTCTTATCATTATAAATAACTTTTAGTTAGAGACAAATGATTGCGGAAAAGCGAAAAAAAAAGCTATCATGAGGTCAATTTCCTTTGTACAAAATTAATGGAGCAGTTTCAAAATTTTTAAAGCTATCATAAGGTTCATTTCTTTTGTACAAAATTAATAGACCAGTTTCAAATTTTTTAAAAGCTATCATAAGGTCCATTTCCTTTGTACAAAATTAATGGAGCAGTTTCAATTTTTTTTCATTTATTGCGATAGCAAAAGTTGTTTGTAATTATGTATTTACACCTCGGAAACCGTAGTGGCCTTGTGGTAGTACTACCCGTCTCACAATCGTGATTGTCGTTGCAGTTGAAGAAATTCGATGGTGTATATGAATTCACCAACTCGCACTGGGCTGGCGTGGTGATGTGGCCCCATCAACTTACCTCTACCTGTACCAGCCTTTTTAATAGTCCACTGCAGGACGTAGGCCTACCCACGAAGGGTGATTGGGCCATATCCACCACGCTGGCCCTGTGCGGGTTGGTAGATTCACATACCCTATTGAATTTTCTCTACGGATGTATGCAGGTTGCCTCACGATGTTTTCCTTCACCGAAAAGTCAATGGTGTGAAACATACAGTACGTCCTACAGTAGACTATAAAAAAGGTACTAGTGATACCGGTACAGGTACACCACTAAAAGTATCTGCATTTTGCAAAACAACATCTTGTGTATACACTGTCACCACGTTCATTGCACGTCCATATACCGATTCAATAAACCGGCAACCTTTGAACCGTTATCAAAGAAACAAACAGTTTGATGCTTTTACTGAGTTCACACAGAGTGCTTTTGCTTTAATGTTTCAGTCTAGAAATACAGTTCGCAAAACAACTTCTAAATGTTCAAGAAAAGCTAACATTACACTTAGTTTCACCTAATTGAGTCCTTTAAAGACTTCAGAAGTCCCGTCTTTCTTTAAATGGAAAAGTTCTCTGAATTGTATGGCTTCAAATTACTTAAGAACGCGCCTTTTTAGGAATTTTATGGTGTTTTCGAGTTTTAATGTTGGTAGGCAACCAAAACAAGGATAATTAGTAAGTAATATTTATTTGTATTCTAAAGTAAATACAGTCAAGTTTACAAATTAATGTGTACAACCCGGTCAGAATATTTGTGCACCTCGCTGGAATGCGGCGCCTCTCCCGCTTCCCCTGTCACCTCTCCGCGCACTCCCCGGTACGACAGTACGGTTATCAACGGTTAGCATTTTCGTTGCCGATACACGTCCCGATAATTTTGATATTTTCGCTTTGTTGTTGTTTTGTTTTTTAATATTTATTGTTAAGTTTAAGTTTATAACGTCACGAGGTCAGGTGCACAGATATTGTGACCGGGTTGTAAATTATTAAATTTAGGTGTTAGGTAGATATTGTATTTATAATAAAATGACTAAATATCTGTTCAATATAGAATTTAGTATATGTTTTAAAAAGTGTTTCCTATTGAAATTACATTATTGTGTGAATGTTAGTAAGTACATACGTAAGGATTGTTGTTCAATTATTCATTAAGTGCAGCAAAATAATTATATCGAGACTTTTATTCAAAATACAAATCAGGCAAAGAATTTTTAATGGTATTCCCGATAGGTAACATTTGAAAAAAAGTGTTTGTTTTCGGGAATACATTGACTAATAATCTATTTGTCAATGTATTCCCGAATTGTACTTGTCTCCGTTTTAATTCGACAATTTTTCTTTTGTCTGTCCGAATGTTGAATTTCCTCTATACGTATCATTTTTTAATGAATCTCAACAAAACTTGGAACACAGGTTTTATAATGGATTTTTTTGTCATCGGCTCAAGACGATTTCGATAAATCTTTGTTTTGAATAAATATTTAGTGTACTTCGCTATCTTGTTGTAGGCAAATAAGATTCAGGGCATTAAAAAATGCACAGTTATTTGTATTACAATAATTATACATTTAAAAACTTAATTTTACAAAATAGATAAAATAAAAGTAAATAAATATCACTTATTTTCACTACAGTCGATTATTTACATATTTTTTAATAATATATTTATAATCCGTTAACAACAAATAAATATTTCAAAAATTCTTTAAAAATAATATGACAAAATATTGAAAACAATTCACTAATAAATAACACCCTTATTCTCACTGCACTACACTCTGTTCGACACGTGTTTCGCCTCTCAACGAGGCATCTTCAGGACGTGTTAACTCTTCGAGGTCGCTCGCAAGAATCCACACCTCGAAAACTTGCTATTTAGCTATTATAATTACGATGGCGCCTCTGTAATCGGGCTCAATATATATAATATATATTAAGCCCGGCTTAATACATATAATATATATTAAGCCCGAAACAGCAGACTTTGCGGCACATCATATTAATCGAATCTTCAAAAGGTGTTGTTTAGGTACTATATAATATAGTACCTAAATAATACCTTTAGAAAACTACTAGTAGGTACACGACTCAAAAGACTCACTTATATAGAATCTAAAATTAGTTAACGCACACAGAAAAATGTAAAATACATGCCTTCTCTCAAGGTTTATACAATTGATTGAATCAGGCGTTACTTTGCCGAAATTCATCTTCAAATCTATGTTTTGAATAAATATTTAGTGTATTTCCGCTATCTTGTTGTATATTGTGCGGAAATACACTAAACATTTATTCAAAACATAGGTTTATACAATTATAAAAAATAATAATATGGACTACAACAAGTATTTTCATTTAAATATGCAACTAACAAGTCGCATTAAACTGAAAAAAGAATTTTTTTTTGGAGTGACAAACAAAATCCTAATTATAGAGCTTTTACTTTTATAACCATGTACTTTTTGGCATCGAAATAACACGATTCCTTAAATTCAAGGTCTATCACGATTCACGACGATTTTCATAACGATGGATGAGGAAAGAAAATTGGTCCCATTGCGATTTGTCAAAAACAAACATGTCCAGTAATATAAGTTATGTGCTGTTTACGGGCTTATTTTTCTGTCAGAAAGTTATATTTTTATCAATGTATCACAAAATCTGCCACTTAGAGCTTTACGTAACATCGATCAGATAAGATTATACGTTAGTGTGATAAGATACAGAATTAAATGCTTATAACACGAGAATCAGATTGGAGAGGAACTTTTTTTGTTAAATATTGAGTTTCAGAAACGCATGTAAGTAATTACAGGGTTATTTCTAATCAATTAGCATCCTCTTAGGGGCTCATTCTGTACATCAAAACTAACAACTTTTGTACCGCGACATTTGTCAAAACTCAAAAAAAAAAATTGGTTTTCCATAGAAAAATATCGTTCACCTGCGACAAAATGTATCGAACAGCTGTTTTTTTTCTAGTTTCGACGAAAGTTGTAGAACAAAAGTTGTTAATTTTATTGTACAGAATAAGCCCCTAAAAGGATGCTAATTGTTTAGAAATAACCTTGTATAATTTTAAGTCACCATTCCTATGTTTTCATTCTCTGGAAGTAAATACTGGGTTATCCAGACCTGGTGTATTAAGCTGAAAGAAGGTAATTTGGACCATTACTATGAGCAACTTTTACAATGGGGCCAACCCGGCATTCGCGTTATATCTACTGTTTCATACATTTTTTCGATTCCAAGATGCAATTTTGTATTAAACAGCTGATTGTTTTTCTCGAGTTGGTCCCAGAGTAAAAGCCGTTTATAATAAAGAAAAAATATCTCATTTCGGTTTAGTATATACAAATAAACAAATAAAACGTAACGTAAACGTACTAAAAGTATACAAATAAAACCCTGTATTCAAATCTATCGCAGTCAAGCACTTCAAGATCTTACTACCTAAAAGTCGCGGCATTTAAGTCTAGCGCTGAGCGAAGTGTGGAGGGGGTGGCTGCGCATGGGTTTAGTATGGCGGTCACCATACGCAGCCACCCCTTCCACAGTACCCTCAGCGCTAGACTTACGTGCCGCTGCCTGTACTTATAAACAATTGGTTTGCAAAAGAAAAGCATTAAAGTAATCACAGAATACAATAACATGCATAAATACATATGCATGAATATTTTAAATACAAAGGTATAACATACTAAGAGATAACACAGTGATATAAATCATAAACATGATTCATAAGATTTCAAGCATAAAATAAATTAAATAATTTAAGAGGGCGGTAGTAACGGATTATATCTTACCTTTCTGCTGTCTGTATATTATTACTCGTAAATTGATTTTTGAGTAAATTTATTGTATATTTTTGTAGTTAAGCCATTCTCCTTATATTGTTTTATTTTTAACACTAAATTTGGTCTCAAATCATCAAAGGTGACGTCCACGAGTGGTATACATTACCTCTTCTTAAAAGAATTTAATTAAATTATTTCATGCCTCCATTTTTCTTAAATCTGAAAAATAAATTGCATGAAAAGTATTAATACTGATTTTTATTTTTTCAAGTTTAACAATAATGAAGTGCTTATATCGTTATTTTAATTTTCTCTTAATATGCTAAAATTAAAAATTATAACCTACCAGTGTGACCAGTTAGTAGGTTTGATGCGACAAAAAACACTTAAATAGTGTGTCTAATTAGTAAAAATGCTTTTATTTAACATTATGGAGGTTACTTAATCAGGGTTACTAGAAATAAACTACCTATTGAGCCAAATATAAATTTTTATCCTAATAAATTCAAAATAAATTTTTAAAATATTGGATGGTTCTTTATTGTTTTTAACTGATGTTATAGACTCAGAAAAATATCAACTTTCTCGAAATGTAACGAGTGTTGTGGTTAGAATATTAATTGATTATTATTATACCAGCCTCCATACATTTGGTGGACATGTCCTTTACATGAACATAACTTTTAATTTTTTTAAATGGCATTATACTACTAGGTAAGCACAACTTTGCATTCTATCGACAAATAACTTATTCATCTTTCACAGATCGCTGAATTTCGTAATATGTATTTTAATATGTACCATGATTTTACGGTACATAGTATAGATTCCAAACCTCTTCAAACAATATATTCTTTTTCTTAGGCAGTCAAGATCGACCCAAACTGTTAATCAACTTTGATTGCCTGATAGGCGGATTTTGAGCAGACCCTTTTCAACCTAATAAGCTTTGGTTTTAGGCCTAGGAGACATCCAGTAGAAGTCTGCAGAAGCAGGCTAATAAAGTCAAAAGTCAGGGCTAAGTGATCAAAATATACAAGCTTCATTATTTCCAATTGCTTTCCGTGTACCCATTACTTTTAGTTTACGATTGAACTTGATTACTCTCAAAAGATTTGTTTTGTCTGGTGGTCTTTATTTTAACTGATTTAAAAAAAAAAACAGGTTCTCAATTCGATTGTATGATTTTTTTGTGTCGGTATATTGTAACACGATTACTCCGTCAAATTATAAACAGATTTTGATTATTATTTTTTGTGTGGTAGATATGATCTACTGAAAGACTTCAGACACTTCTGAAGTATGATCTACCATTATAATTTTATCTGAATCAGCAGACCACTATGACAAATATTTGACAAATAAACATTCATGAATATTTATTGATGGAACAGTGATTCGTGCGGATTATTCTAATTCTGTACCTATACGGTTGAAATCAGTTGTGCCATTTTAGGCGAAATATAAATATAATTATTGAAAAGACTGATGCACAAAGCTGATACATTAATAATGATAAAAAAAAGGAAAATAATTTTTAATTATTATTTTATACTACGGGACTAATCGCGCACTAAAATTACGAGATAAATAAATACCTCCTCATCCTGACGTTTCGGCCGAGTTGCATCGGCCGTGGTCACGGGTAGACTGGAATGTGCAACAGCTGGTACCGCCAATTCAATTTGAACTTGAAAAATTGTCATTACGACACACTTGAACTTGAAAAATTGTCATTACGACACACGTGTTCAAATCGCGAAAGTTTAAAAACAACAAGAATTTTTAAACTATAAAACACAGACTTCAACATTATAATTATAATACAATTTTTTTTATGATAAACACTGTACTAACTGTTGCATCATGGATTATTAAACATGTCAAAGTATCGTTGCACTTTAACACTTGAACATAAGTGCTCTTATGTATTCTTCTATAATATATCGTCGGTGGAAAGGAAAAACCCTTGAAGCGACAATTTTGGAACTTTACAGAAGAGCCCTTCAAAGTTATAATTTTCCTTAAAAAAATCATAAAAAATTAAAATTTTAAGTTAGAGCGACAGGGAAAAAAACAGTTTCTTATTTTTTTATTTACTATATAATATCAAACTTTAAAAAATATGCTAGCAGGATTAAAGCATTTATGCGTCGCTTAATTATTTCATGGCAAGTACAGCGCCAGGAAAAACACATTAAATGCAACCTCAGTATTTTGATAAACGCAAGGAAAAACACATTAAGCGACAAGTTATGTGTGATACAACTTAGAGGAAAAACAACTGAAGCATATCGAGTATAACATACATGATTGTAGAAAAAACAGTTAACTAACAAAAATATAGTATGTTAAATAGAGGAAAAATACGATAAGCGCTAGCTATGAAATAATTCAATGTTGTATTTTTAACTGAAGTATCTAGTTTGTTTCCCGAAGATGTAAATAAAAACAAGAATATAGTGGTAAACTAATGACTTTTATTGTTTTAAAGGTTACTGTTACAATATTTTGTACTTAAAAAAACACAATCTAGTTAGTAGTTTCATACCTACTATCTTCATGACATTCATGGCTTCTGTATTGAAAACGTACATAGAACTTATAAACCTTACTTTCATTATTATAACTATAAATTTTGTATCAAAATATTTCACACCACTACCTACTAGTGTTATGACTTAGTCAAAATTGCTAACACTAGTAGAATATTCAAAACAAAACAATTAAGCATTCGCTTCTGTATTGGAAACTTACACTGTACTTCTAAACCAAACTTTCAATATATGAGACTTAAATTAACGATAAATTCTGTATCAAAATAATTCTAATCACTACGTTTTTCAATCTTATGATACGACTTAATCAATATTGCTACTTACCACTTTTAATAAAATCTTTAAATCAAAATAATTAAGCATAGGCTAATCATAGCATAGCCTAATTAAATAATGAATAAGAACATTAAAATCACGTAATATTATCAAAATTTAAGGTTTCCAACGTTAGACGTTGCTACTTGTACCTGATATCAATCAAATCGAAATTATATATGCTACCTATACAAATAAGTCAATCAATCCTCAATATCTGTTTCTGCTAACGTATCAACACCAACAACGTGAGGCAAAGTAACATATTCGTTGTGGAACAGTCTTGGTATGGCAAAGCTTTCACAAAGTTTTGTTAAATCTTCATGTTTCTTCTGGGTTATTGGTAATAGTACATTGTTCACCGAGAGGAGAAAGTGACCGATTACCGTCGAGGTTGTCGTTTGATGCCCGAGCCGTAGGCGAGGGCTTTAAAACACCCGAGATCGGGAATCGCACTTTCTCTCGAGTGATACATAGTGCTTTATACTA
This sequence comes from Hypomecis punctinalis, assembly GCA_949316475.1. Classification (NCBI taxonomy): domain Eukaryota; kingdom Metazoa; phylum Arthropoda; class Insecta; order Lepidoptera; family Geometridae; genus Hypomecis; species Hypomecis punctinalis. The sequence goes on from OX438812.1 coordinate 11,144,213, forward strand.
CACCTACGAGGAAAATAAAAAACTAAATCTTTACTAATTGAAATTTACATTGAAATTGTTGCAGTTAGTGAAGCTTAATGTAACACTTTTTCCATTATTTATTTTACTTTTCTACGAAAACTGAATCCTCAAACAACACACAAATTGAAAATGGCGCCAATGGCGTCTGCAATTTTCACATGTTCTTTTTTCAAATTGTTTGACACCATCCAACACACAGCTAGTGGCCAGTGTCATTTTGCGAACTTGGAGATAAAAACTCACTGTAAAAACTTTTGGCTTTTGATATTTAGGTTACCAGCGCATAGTCTTACCCAAAATTAAAAAAGAAAAACCACGTAAGAAATGGATTTTCATACACTTTTCTCTCCCGCTCAGATGCGTTTTCTCGCCGCATATTTGTTCGATATGCAATGACATACTTTCTACCGTAAATTTGATAAAGTATCAAGGTACTTTCCGAGCAGGTGTAGTATAAAGAAGTATTGTATAGCTGTTTTACAATTTGTGAAGTTGGAGCTCCATTTACAGGTATGATTTCTTCTTCAGCATTGGACAACATGGAGTATTTAACAGCTACCACGTTGAGATTTGACTTTTTGAAAGTGACAACCCTCAATTTGCTTATTTTTCCTGTCAAGTGTCCTCGAAAGTATTTATCGGAAAACTCATCATAACCTTGAAAGTCGGTGTGATCTAAATAGTGAACGATGTATGGCCTAGGTTCTTATCTAGCCAACTGACAAACTGTAACCCATTGAGAAGGCGCCCATACAATTTTATTTTTCACCGACCCTTCAATGACAGAGTGCATTGAGTCTACAGACATTTCTGTGTGTCCAGGGAACAAGTAGTTCATTTGAATACTTGTAAGGTTCTCACGAGTGTTTCAGTGCATTATGGACAGTGGCCAGTACAATCTTATTTCTGTTTTGACCAGGGCAGGAGTCTGAATATAGTATTAGTTTTACTGTGCCACGTGCATCCACCAACTGGATGTATTTCTGGATAATAGAACTTATTTCGTTACCTCATCTCTTTCTTTCAGATTCTCCCCATAAGAAACAAAAACCGTCTCTTGTACCATTTTCATAGAAGCAAAGATTATACATGCCATATTTTCGGGAATAGTACAAGAGCATACTCTCGCCATGTGGCGTATTTAAAACCTTTTGCAGATCGTATGACGCACATATTACGTCATTGCGCTTTTGGACGAGTTCCCGATGTTGACTATACCTCTCCTTGCAGATCAACAGAACTGATCGTTTGAATATTATATAAATCATAATGAAGAGACGTGACTTGCCTCGACGGCGGTTCACCGATGAATGATGCGCCACGTCACACATCATTTCCTTATATAGGTGACGCCATTCACAGAAAAGAGACCGAAATTCATTGCTTGTAGCGACAAGACTTTTTTTAATAGTTAATTTAAATACTCATGTCGTAAACAATGCTTACCTTAACCGACTATAATCTTCATTTAAAAAATCAGCGCGTTTAAATGAACCGACATTTCAGGAATAAATGACGATGTCGGTTAATTAAAAAAATTATGGAAGTGATTTTTTGTGTGTTTACTTTCACCGACACCACTGCTTTTTATAGTGATTGCCAAAACAACTTAAATCCATAATATCCTATTATAATCACGTAGGAAAAACACATCAACTCCATAATGCAGATATAGGGTAAGCAAGGAAAAACGAATGTAGCGACTGGGCATAATCGGAATAGGGTAAGCAAAAACACTTGTAGTATTTAAAAGATTATTTCCTATGACGAAGAAAAACGATTTAAGTAACTTATAATATCCGAAACAAAAAAAGAAAAACACATCAAGTGACAATCTATCTATAGAGTTGGTACTTCAAGCGGTAAATGGACTAAAATTGCTATAATTATTTGTCATTTCATTTAGCGTCTGGAAAAAATGAGCATTAAAGTACCATTACTTGAAGCGACACCAAAGTGGTCAGATCGCCACGAAACCAAGACTAATTGACGCAGAAAAATTTGCTGATTACAAATATGTATATAACTCATTTTCGACCTTAGTGTCGCTTCAAGGGTTTTTCCTTTCCACCGACGATATAAGTTCCATGTTCATGTCATTATATTATTGTGTAATTGCTTTCTAAGCTTTTGATTTTGAATAAAAATGTTTTGCATTAAAACAGCGCAATAACATCGAGATAACCGTAACTACCAAAATTAGTATTGTAATGTACTGTACCAGCCTTTTTAATAGTCCACTGCAGGACGTAGACCTACCCACGAAGGGTGTTTGGGCCATATTCACCACGCTGGCCTAGTGCGGGTTGGTGGATTCACATACGCCATCGAATTTCTTCTACGGACGTATGCAGGTTGCCTCACGATGTTTTCCTTCACCGAAAAGCCAGTGGTGTAAAATTCTTATGTACGGAATTTTACACTACTGGCTTTTCGGAAAAAAGCCGTGATGGTTTAGAGGTCTTACCACCCGCCTTACAATCGTGAGGTCGTGGGTTCAAATCCCCGGTCCCGTACCAATGAGTTCTTTGGAATTTATGTACCAAATTAGTCATGTAAGCAAATTATATAGATCGAACTAAATATTAACTTTCCTACTTCATACCAATAAAATTTATAATATGTGAATTACACGATTACTTACTTATGTTTAATTCAATATTCTGTTGACTTACAGAGCCATTCAGTAAAACAAACACACTTTGTTTTTCTTTAAGTATTTCTCACAATTAAAAAAGCTTTAAATAAATTCATGCCATTAATATTACAAGTATGAATGTATTGTCATCTTTATTTATATACACGAAGTACAACGCTTGTTTACAACCTGTATTTACAGGCGAGAGTTTATAATCCACCTGTAAATGATTTGTGACGTGTTAAGTGCCACGAATCGGTATCTGGTTCAAGAATTTGACGGCAAAAATGATTACATTAATGTTGTTAAGGTCGTTTACAACCAGTGTTTACGGGATAACTTTGAAGGATAACAAGGACATAATAAGAATATATATAATTTTAAATAAATAAAATAAATATTTGGGGACATCTTACACACGGTTGCTGACCCCAAACTAAGCACTCTAAGCAGATCTTGTGATATGGCTGCCAGAGAGTGATATACTACATTTATACATATTTTTTAAATACATACTTGTACAGGGTTATTTCTAATCAATTAGCATCCTTTTAGGGGCTTATTCTGTACATCAAAACTAACAACTTTTGTTACGTAAATTTTGCCCAAACTCAACTACAGCTGATCCACAATTGAACATTAACCAAACTTCAACTTGTTGTCTATTTTCGTATCGCGCTTATGATTTTGACAAAAGTTGAAACGCAACTCAATCAGAGTTCCAACGTAACCGCTGTCAAACAGACGGTTGGTATATGAAGTTTAGCGCAATACCGAATTCTTTAAAGCTGAATCGAAACTTAACTACAATTGCAGCCGAACTTTAACTGGATTACAGACGGAACACAGCTGTTTAAAATTAACGCAATTGGCCTGCTGGTTTCAAACGAAAGGTACATGTCGTTGCATTAAGTGAACATTTTATTCTCATGTACCAACGTGTATATGAATAGCTCTGTTTTCAAACGAAAGGTACATGTCGTTGCATTAAGTAAACATTTTATTCTCATGTACCAACGTGTATATGAATAGCTCTGTTTTCAAACGAAAGGTACATGTCGTTGCATTAAGTAAACATTTTATTCTCATGTACCAACGTGTATATGAATAGCTCTGGTTTCAAAAGAAAGATACATGCCGTTGCATTAAGTGAATATTTTATTCTCATGTACCAACGTGTATATGAATAGCTCTGGTTTCAAACGAAAGGTACTGTACTGTACCAGCCTTTTTAATAGTCCACTGCAGGACGTAGGCCTACCCACGAACGGCGATTGGGCCATATCCACCACGCTGGCCGAGTGCGGGTTGGTGGATTCACATACCTACGCCATCGAATTTCTTCTACGGACGTATCTATGCAGGTTGCCTCACGATGTTTACCTTCACCGAAAAGCCAGTGGTGTGAAATTCCGTACAAACATTCCAAAGAACTCATTGGTACGGGACCGGGGATTTAAACCCACGACCTCACGATTGTAAGGCGGGTGTCACTACCTCTAGACCACCACGGCTTCACGGGTAAGTGTAGCTTTATAGATTTATTTGCATTAAGTGAACATTTTAAGCTGTGTTTGCTATTTTGTCGAATCTCGGCTTTACAAAAAGTTTTCACTACAGTAAATTTTTATTAGAAAATGATATACCTAAACACATTATTGCAACATATTAGATCACCGTTATCATTGGCAGCTTTCCTCAGCCACTGGCTCTGGAAAATGATTGCGTCTTTGGATTTTATTACTCTCGATTTTAGATTACCATTTAAAATTATCTTTTGAATTTCAAGTATAATTTTTGTCACATAGAATTAAAAACATTATCACAATCAAGTCTAAGATGTTGGTTAAAGCTTCCTTGTAGATTTTTTAGTATTTATTTATTTCAATTCTAAGATATAGCGAACCGTAATAATCAAGTTACTTAAATTTTTGTATTAAAAAATAATTATTTTTCATTAAATTCATAGTTTTCTAACACATATTTTTTTGGATTCACAATGTTGTCATTAGTTTTATTACAACTAAATGCGGCGTTACTTCTTTTACTACATATTAATATTCAATTTCATATACGCAGATCCATTATATCCTCCAGACCCCATTTCAGTCTAAATAAGCTAGTTCTTTGAAAAATTAAGTTCGTATAGGTCAGGTGAATATCCCTAGCGTCAGAGTTTTTGTGCCGTCATTCTTCTGAAGTCTCCTGAATGATATGGCTTATCTAGCTCTTTAAAATCATTATTATTATCAGTTCTTAATAACTGGCTTTTGGGTACAAGGGTGGCCTCTCAATATTGCCATACGCCTCTGTCCCTCCAATCTCCATTCCTCATAAAACCATTGAACAACTTTACTGATACTAATCAAGATAGTTGATAAACCTCAAGTTAGATTCAATCTATACGTTTAATGTTTGTTTACGACTGGTCACTTTGATCAGACACCCTGTTTCACTGAATCTTAGACATGTTCGTATCTTTTGAACTCATGGTGTTTTGACTGATGCAATCGTAAGGTGATTAAATGATACTAATTTCGAATCGTAAAAATACTAAGTATAGCCAATTTTACTTCTAAAATACCAGTAAATAAGGCATCGCAATGTGAAGCTAATAAATGTAGAGAACACAAAAATGTTGATGATAATTTGAAAACAGTCTACTATAACATTATAGTATTCAGGTGCTACAATTTTTATTTTTACAAAAAACTAATAAAACATCAAAACTTAAATAAATTATCCTATCTTAACTAAAATATCCTATCTAAAGTAAACTAGTTAAAATTAGACATACTCGTATAGTATTTAATATACTTTTTACGTATACTGTACTGTACTGTATCAGCCTTATAATAGTCCGCTGCAGGACGCAGGCCTAGCCACGAAGGGTGATTGGGCCATATCCACCACGCTGCGCTGGCCCAGTGCGGGTTGATGGATTCACATACGCCATTGAAATTCTTCTCCGGACATATGCAGATTGCCTCACGATGTTTTCCTTCACCGAAAAGCCAGTGGTGTGAAATTCCGTACATAAATCCCAAAGAACTCATTGATACGGGACCGGGATTTGAACCCACGACCTCACGATTGTAAGGCGGGTGTCATTACCTCTAGACCACCACGGCTTTTTACATATATTTAGGTAAAAATACTATGCAATCTGCTAAAAAAATACTTAACCCAATTTCGCATATTATACCAAGAGGACTATCTGCTCGCCCTGCACTAAACCGATAAGGCCATAATTATCTCAAATTCCGGTAAATCCACACACTAAACGTTGCTCATACTGATGGTCTCAATCAATTCAGTACACCAGCACTAGATACTGTGTGTATCTGATCTATGATGTGGTTAAAAACTTTTAAACAATATCAGTCTCAAACATAACAGCATTTTTTTCAAAATGCCCAAGGGATCGTTTCAATACCTTGCAAAGTAGGAAGAAGATAATTGACTTTTTCAACGGAGTAGGAACTTATTGCGCTTATCGTGTCTACAACAGACCACTTGTAAAGTGGAACGAAGTTCACGCTTGAACTTTGACAAGGGTTCTCAGAAAGTGCTCGCCGGAGGACCGTATACGAAGAAATTTTGTTAATTTTACCTATGCAATGTTAAAAAAAAGATAATTAGTTTCAGAAGCCCGTTGATTTGGTGTTACTCAGATTCCACTATTGTTATTGATTTACCAAAAATCACTGTCACTACATAGTATAAAACAAAGTTGCTTCCCTGTATGTCTGTCCCTATGTACTATCTAATGATCTTTAAAACTATACAACGGATTTTGATGCAGTTTTTTTAATAGATAAAGTGATTTAAGGTTTATATGTATAATACAGCTGTGCAAAGTCGGGGTGGACCGCTACTTTGATTAATAAACTGATTTTAGAGCATTTTCCAGCTACTGACCGTTATTTAAATAGTTTGATTTTACTTTGGCAATACATTTTTTTGTACAAAAAAAACGTATTGCCAGACAAAAACGATCCCTTGCGGTTAAAACTATTGGATATTGCTACCTATGCAAATACTTAAAACACTGAATGAGTGATCCCGTTTATGTATTTAAAGTAAAACAAGTTTGAGTTCTTTGTAATTTGATATGCATTCAAGAAACTGTGCTTAAGTCGTTTTAAGCTGATGCCTACAATGATATCTACTCAAAATAAAATAATAAATTGTAAATATTAACTTCTGAGAATGTTGAATTGACCATTGTTATATTTGATGCAAGTATGTAGGTACATAAAATTAACTTCTGAAGTGTGATATTATTGGGTTCAAAAATTCATAACTAGTATTAACTTTTTGGTTACCCTCGAATTTCCTTTCACCGAATTTGAAACACACAAGGTATACATTCTTACCGCTACATCGCTCTCGAGCCCCAAGATACAAGCCTCGTGCTTAGTTTGGGGCTCACTGCACCACGTTATATGTATATCTTACCTTGAAATCACTCGCTCAGCTTACACACATAATTATGTTAATTAACGATATTGTAACTTGATTGTATTTCATTGTAAGTTTTTTTAGTAAATAAATTTTCTTTCTTTCTTTTCTTTCTTTCTTTCTTTAACTTATCCTATAAATATATCGTTTCTTCGATTACAGACCTTTCAACTTAAATATTTCATCGCAGCAACAGAACTAAACGAGAAGTTTTGCAAAGAGCTCGAGAGAGATTTTTTCAAGCTGTTTAACTTCAAATAATTCAAAGTATTGCATAGCTAAGTTGGCAGTTATAAGTTATCTTTGAAGCGGAGCAATGAATTTGAATTTATTTATTCAAGCGTAAAATTTATTTTGATTCACAACTATTATTAATATCACAATTTTGTCTTCTAGCTTGCACAAATTGTGTTGTTTTTAGGATAGAGCCATGGAAAAATCCTTGGATAAAGCTATTCGTATAACATTAGCTATTAATAATTTTTGTATTGTTTTTACTCTGACAAAACGGAGGAGGTTTACAAGTCGACGCGTATATAATCCTTACTATAATATTATAAATCCGAAAAGTTTGTTGGTTATTCCTCTTTCACGCAGCAACGGAGCAACGGATCGACTTTATTTTTTGCATGGACATAGTTTGAAAGACGGAAAGTGAGATAGGCTACTTTTTATCCCGGAACTAAGTTCCCTTGGGATAGCACAAAAATCAAAATATTACGCGAGCGGAGCTGCGAGCAAAAGCTAGTAATACATATTTTTTAGGGTTCCGTACCTCAAACGGAAAAAACGGAACCCTTATAGGATCACTTTGTCGTCCGTCTGTCCGTCTGTGTGTATGTCAAGACTCTTTATCTCGGGAACGCGTAAAGATATCTAGTTGAAATTTAAACTGTATACGTATAAATGGTCTCTTGCAGTTGTGTAAAAGAAAAACTTCTCTGTTATTGTTTAAAAAAGTTAAAGCCGTTTATGTCTTAAAAAAACCGCATATTTCGACACTCACAAAAATCAAAACCTACAGGATACTTCCCGTTGACATAGAACTATGAAATTTGGCGAGAAGCATTGCCTCAGAGTACACATATAGGAATAAATCTGAAAACTGTACATTTTTATTTAAATCACAAAAATAGGGCCACAAAATCTCTCTCTCTCTCTTCCTGGCTATATATCCCACATGGTGATGGGGTCAGCCTTCCTCACTTTCCTCCTTCACTTCGCTCGATCTTCGACATCGTCTTCGGAAACACTACACTCTCTCATGTCCCTCAGCCCTACATTCCTCCATCTTGTCTTCGGTCTGCCTCTGGTTCTTCGACCGGGGATAGAAAGTTGCAGAGCCAAGTTGCCTACGTAGTCAGGTGGTCTTCTCTTAACGTGGCCATACCATCTCAGCCTACTCTCCTGCATCTTGTCGGCAATGTCGCGTACCCCCAGACTGCCTCGCACGTACTCGTTGCGGATTTTGTCGAGTCTGGTGACGCCGCACATTCACCTCAGCATCTTCATTTCGGCAACTTGGATAGTATAGACGTTGCTTTGAGTAGCAGCCCATTGGCATGTTTCACTGCCATACAAGAGAACTGGTTTTATCATGGTCTTATAAATCAAGCCTTTCAGCTTGACATCTAAGCTTGACATCTTTTTGTCACAAGTAACACCAATTACTTCCCTCCATTTTAGCCATGCTGTGGCAGTTGTTGTGCTGAATGTTAACTTCAAGATTTCCAGAGCAGTGACATGGGCTCAAAATTCAAAGTGAGTAAATCGTATTATGTAAGGTATCATATAAAAGAACTTCATTAGCACATGCTAAAACAGGTTTTTAATTATTCAAACAATGTGTAATTTTCGATGTATGATGAGAAAAGTAAAAAAAACTTTTTTGTCAATAGTTATAGTATAAAGATTTTAACAACTTACTTCCCACGGAACCCTCGGTGTGCGAGCCTGACTCGCACTTGTCCGGTTTCTTTCAAAACCACGCATAACATTTGACAGTGTAGTCCGATTTCAATAATTCTTTTTTTGTTTGGTAGATCATACTTCAAAGGTTCCGTTTAATTTATTTTACTAAAATAGGCCGAGTATTTTGATAAATCAACAATAATGTGAAAACATACTACATCGACCCATGCGAACTATTTAAATTCTGTACAGACACGGTTGAGGTCGTTTATTCCATTTTTTGTGAAAAATAATTATCTATTTTGCTGGATGACTTGTCCAAGTCTTCCTAGGGTGATACGCGGTTATTACTATGTTTTGATTACATTATTATAGACACTATTGGCATAAAAACTTTAATTGTACCACAGTAGTAAATGTAGCAAAGTCCCATGATACTGAATAGGACTCTAAGAAAACACTGCAATGAAAGTACTTACTTACATTGACTCACGTGAAGAAAATTTATTCGGCTTGTATATTTCTTTTTTTGTACATTTATACTAAGATGTGGTAGAATCGACTTGTTCTTTTTTCTGTTTATAAATAATTATAGGATTAGGTCTGTTATTGGCTGTTTATATGCATAGGTATTTGTACAATTAAGCTTAATTATATTTATGTGCTGTTGGCCTGTAAATAAATTAAATAAAATAAAATGCTCAGAAATATGGAATAAAGAATGGACATCAGCTTTTAATATTGATGATCGCTGATGATGGGACGTAAATTAGACAAAAATTTGTTTTCAAATGTCGATGTTTAAGCCGACAACATACTATCGGACGCGGCTGACGGACGCGACTGATAGCCGCGACTTAGCAATGTGCACAGTCTTAAGACATCCGGTGTGCCAGATCGCTCTCGAACGTCCGAACGCTCAAGGTCGTCCGAAGGTGGCGTCCGCGACTTATGTCCGATAGTGTGCACGGCTCAGTGTACTTTCATAGTCTAGGTCGCGGCTGTCAGTCGCGTCCGTAAGCCGCGTCCGATAGTATGTTTCGAGCTTTAAAATTGTTTCGTGCGTACTACTTGCCAATTGTAAATACATCTTGTGGATAAACGTACAAGAAGTGACGTTCCAGTAAAGAACATGAAATGTTAAGCTAATTCTTCCATTTAAAATCACGCAAAAGATCATTATCCAATGGATGATAAATTCAACATCCTTTCATAGTAAATAGATATATGAATAAACTTTATAAAATACTGCATCTCTCTGGGATTCCGGCCCAGATGCTTTGTCCAAATTAAGCTAAAACGCTATCTGCGAAAACGTCGAATCATTGAAAGTGGTTTATCATTTTACCAACCTACTACATTCAATAACTAAAGTCAATTTTTGAAATGTTTATCACAAAAAAAAAGTTTCTATACACCTAGTGTGTGAAGCACGATAAAAATCATTTCATTTATAAAATACTTTGCCAGATCGATTAACTCGAGCACTGTAAGCAATTTATTTATTTAACACTTTTTTGCACACTATTTGTACAAAAGTAGGAGGCTAAATAGCATTATCTGCCAGTCAACCTATATGTAGAAATTGAGATGTAGGTAACAATGTCAGCGAATAGAAAATTTCGCAGTGGCTTCCTAACTAAATGTCGAATTTCGAAAGTCACCAGGCATGTTTACTCACCCCAGAAAACGCTTAGTATTCGCTCCAGTGGAGATCCTAATACTCTTTCTCCCTCTCTATAAATAGTACAGAATCCGGACAAAAAATCGCACTTATATAGTCGGTTGTACCAATACGTAATAACAGCAACAGGAAAAAATCCCTTCTCATACCAAGCGAAACTTCGATCGATTATTATCTCGTTGTCACTATGTGTATTATATTGATGGTTAGTAGGTATTATCCGTAGAGATCTAAAAACAAGCCGTTTCTTTACCGGGCACGATAGTTTTACAAGCGAAAATTGTAAACCGCGAAATGCTTGCTTACATATCAAACATTGCAAGAGGCAGTATTGTATGATATTACTAACTTTTGCCCGCGACTCCGCCCGTGGTATTTAGACTTTTGTGCTATCCCACAGGAATCTTTCATTTTTACGGAATAAAAAAGTAGCCTATGTCACTTTCCGGCCTTTGAACTATATCTATGCCAAAAATCAAGTCAATCCATTGCTCCGTTGCTGCGTGAATGAGCCAACAAACCAACAAACTTTTCGGATTTATAATATTAGTATAATTAAGTATGATTATAAAAAGGAAGTTCGTATAGACCGGGTAGGTAGCCCTAGTGTTTTTAAGCCGTCTAAAAGACTAAAAGCAACCGGGACTAAAAATCTAACGTGTCACCCGAGCCACGGTAGCACTCAGTTTTAAATGCCCCTCGCGGCACCCATCTGAAGACTGACCGCGCTGAACGTTGTTTTACTTCGACGATCGCTGACGAACACCTATCCAATCTACGCTATAAGCTGCAAACTTTATTATATTATTAGATATTTTGTTCTGCTCTGAGAGTAGGTAATTGTGTATTTAATTTTTAAATTGTAGTTTAGCGTAGTTTACAATCAGCTGGCCAATCGCACTAAAAAATTACATCTGAACTACAATAGAACTTTAACCGAACTTCTACTTTTTGTCTATTTTCGTATCGCACTAATGATTTTGACTAAAGTTGAAACGCAACTCGATCAGAGTTGGAACGTAACCGGTGTTAAATGAACGGTTGGTATATGATGTTTAGCGCAATACCTAATTCCTTGAAGCTGAATCGAAACTTAACTACGATTGCAACCGAACTTTAACTGTATTACAGATGGAACGCAGCTGTTTAAAATTAACGCGATTGGCCTGCAGTTCGTGTTACATCAGGTCCCCATCAGATCTAAAACAACATGTTCCATTTAGAGAGATCTGTGGTAGGTATCAATGGTGTGGTTAGAACGGTGGCAGATTTATATTGATTAGATTTAAAGCCATCATTGAAATAGATATCTAGACGGATATAACCTGTCATATCAAAATATGTAGTTGAATTTTGTGTTCATCTTTTTAGTATTCAAAAACATATTGCGTCATGATAGATAATTAATAGTTTTTCTGGACAAGAGATTATTGTGAACAAAATTGAAGACGATTGATTGATTGAATAAGAAAGAAAATTTAAGTTAACAATTCCACACATTTGATCGAAGGTTTAAAACCTTTCGTATGGATCAGTATTTTTTTATGATTTTGACGGTGGTGCCATTAGCTACGTTTGTAATAACTATGAGTATATATGACAATAGATACGAGTAGCTAACGCCATAAAGAACGATGTTTGTTCTACGAGTTTTGAAATAAATCAACACAACACATAAAAATGTTTTTTCAAGTTTTTATTATACTGTGGACATTTTTAGGTCTATGCTCACGGCAATACGCAGCGCGCCGCTCCCCGTGAGTCGCATGCGGTGGTCGTAGAGTTAAGAATATCCAGATATAAAATTTAATTAGTACCTATTGTAAATACCTACATTTGATATAAACTATTAAAAATCCATTCCTTATTTATCGATAAAAGAAATTATTTTATCAATAAATTAATAAATAATCAATAATGTTTATTTACGATCAATAATAAGCTCTGGCAGCCATATCACGAGTTTTGCTTAGTTTGGGGTCAGAGACCGCGTGTAAGATATCTCCTAATAATTATTTATTTATTTTATTTATGTATGAAAGTAAAGTTATACTAATTACCAATAGTCGTAGAACCGAGTTCCCAACAAAAAGCGGGGTGGGTACAACATGGGAATTACACATGACTTTAGTCTTGTCAATGTTCATCTTAAGACCCACCTGTTGAGAAACCCGATTGAGGCCTTCGAGCATCGTGCTGAGCTCTGCCATCGATTGTGCCATGACTACTATATCATCGGCAAATCGAAGGTGAGTGAGATATTCGCCATTGATAAAAATCCTCGGGGTTTTGGATATGTTCACGAGTAGATCGAAGCGTGGACTTCATCAGGCGGGACCTTTTAAGCTAACATTAATATCTAATGTGCCTGGTACAATTCTGTGATCGTTGCCGGTTTTCAACCTGTGGATTACGGATCACTCGGTGGTCATGATGAAGTTTATCTAGTTTCTCGTGGAACCATCAGGGCTCATCCAGGTCTATTTCCTGTGAGTCGACTTCTAGAAGAAAGAGTTCATCATAAAGAGTTCCTTTCTCTCCAGAAAGTCAGCCAGCCTCTGGCCCCTAGGGTTCCGTTGCCCATATCCAAATTGCCCCACCCTCAGCTCATCATTGTTTTTTCTGCCCAACTTTGCGTTAAAATCCCCCATAACAACAGTGAAGTGGGTCTTAGACATAATTATGAATGGCCCGACTTACGTCCTTATACATAGTCTCCACGTCATCATCTGTGTGCCTGGTGTGCCGAGGTCGGTGCGTATACCTAAATGATCTTCAGCGAATACCTCTTGGATATTCTAAGTATTAGGTATACCACCCTGCTCGACACACTTTCGATGGTAATAATAATGTTGGTGAGGGATTTGTGAACGAGAAAGCCAATACCACCTTGGGACCGTTAGTCACCTTCCCGGTAGTAAAGTAGGTTGCCGGATCTTAAGGTTATCGTGTCCTCCTTCTCTCTACGGACTTCAGACAACCCCACAATATCCCAACGCAACCTACTCAACTCTTTTTCCAACTCAGCAATCTTCTCGTCAGTCCTCAACGTGCGCATATTGTGTGTTACCAGGGCCAGGCGTCGTTTGCAGGAGTGGCAGCCGGGCTTCTGCCAGCGATTCTTAGCAACCCCTTCTCCGCCGTTACCGGGGCCGCTACCGTAGCCCCGGGCTAGCGGAGCTGCTGGGGACTGGGGGTTTGGTCTTTTTGGGCGTTCCATATTGGGTATTTGCCCGTAATCGCCGCGCTGGGCCGGCGTGGTGGCGATCGCAGAAACGTAGCTTCGCGACAGAGATGCTACTCCCCATCCCTGCCCTGTGCTATTTTAGCTACGTTTTTATTTGAATGGTTATACCGCCACTATTCGGTTCCGCTGTACCTCAGTCGGCTCTTACGACACCTGATACTAGAGAGGGGTGCTATTCTACTCTGCCGGCACCCCACGGCCTAGCAAACATATTGTTGTTTAAGATGTTAGCTATGTAGCTAGTCCTACAAGGTTGCCGGTGTTTTACAAGTAACCGTGTATTCAGTACAGTTCGAAAATTTATCCTTTCCTATTTTCACTTTAACTGGGTTTGTCACAGATTTCAATATTAGCATAATTGATTGGCGAACAAATTTGTACTAAACAAATAATAATTCTCGTTTAATGATGGGAATTACATTTTTTGCCAATCACAATTTTTAATGCTTCCGCCTACATTGATTGTCTCTGCCCACCATGATTGCTATATTTAGTAAACTTTTCGGGTCAGATGGAGTAATTTTATGACAAAAATGCTTTAGTAGACACTAGTTATTTTTAGCTAACAATTATTAAACTATCGAATCTGATTCCGTCACGATGAATAAGGTCAAGACTATTATCGATTTGGTGCGGCCATTAAAAGATTTATTATTTTTTATTAGCTTTGAATACTAATTTATTTCTAGATTTTATTTCGACTGTCCATTCTTTAATTTTGAATGGAATAGTAAATCGAATCATTTTAGTATAATTAATTATTGCTAAATGGTAAAACCGACTTCGATAGTGTACATAATTCAAATAGTTCGCTCGGATTACTGTATACCTATACATATTTTACATTATTGTTGATTTTTCTGTTGATTTTTCAAAAACTGCTTAGCTAAAAAGTAAGTAAGTTCGTATCTATAGGCCGGGTGGCTAGCCCTGGTGTCAGAGTTTTTAGGCCGCCTGAAGGCCTCTGACTGCTTAGCTGAGTTATAGCCATAGGTATAGACTACCTATGGAGTAGGTATACCCCTTCGAAATAAGTTTTTGATTAGATTCACAATTGCCGAAATTATCAATGAACATACACAAAAAAAATACATACAGACGAACATAGAACCTCCTCCTTTTTGGAAGTCAGTTAAAAAGGTAAATTATTTGAAATTATTTTTATTTTTGATAATGATTTCACATTATGTATAATTTTATACATCAAGACTCGAACTGCGAGTCAGTTAATCAGGTTTGTTTATTACAAATAGGTATCGAGCTTTATAAAGATCAGGTATATAATTATGTAATTACCGTATAAAACATACCTAACGATGTACAGAATCAATCAGTATCTGGACTCATCAGGTGTTTTTATTGACATAAGGTAACGTAACATTAGTTTAAGTCCGTAATACGGAAACCCGACGACGGACAAAAGTTGCAGATGTTGGAAACCGTATTACGCGACTCGAGTGGCTCTGAACAGGACACGTGGCCAGGCGTGGTGGCGGCAGGTGGAGTAGATCCCTGACTGAGTGGCTTCCAATGTACAGGCGTTCTGTAGGCAGACCACCAGCCCAATGGGTCGACGACAATCAGATCCATCACAGGACACGGGTAGATGAGATCAAACCAAGACAGGGAAAACTGGCACGAGGGAGACTAGGCACTATATTTAAGTATTTGTTTATTTTTGTCGCAAATTTCGTTTGGGAAAACATTTACCAACAACAAAAATGACTTAAAATTAAATATAAATCCAGTTAAACTTACATTATTATTGAAATAGGAATGACAAAAGTTAACGTAGAGCATGTAAAATACAGAATCAAACAAAATCACCCTATCGTAGTCGCAGTACCTATTACTTGACCGTTGGTAAGCTCATTACTTAAAGTTCTTTCTGTATCACCAAAAAGTTCTCGCCTCTGTAGTGTCGCCATAATATCGCGTTTCTATCCAATTTACTCCAACTTAGAAAATTGTATCTTGATAGTTTTGCTAACTAAGTCACATAATGCTTACAAAAGTTTCTGTAGTTATACCTACGGAGTGTTTGCTAGTTGGCGGTTTCTTTTTTATGAATATTAAATTATTGTTATGCTCACTTTAATCACTGTTATGACATTTAGGCCGTCCCTATGAACCTCCAGTAAACATTTAGGCCTTCCCTATGAACCTCCAGTAAAACTAATTAGAAGTGGCTTGCATCCAGCACGCTGTTCTGACTATTTTTGCCATTTGACCTTTAAATATTTTACTACTTAGTTTACTATGTTTGTAGAATCTTTATTTGGAAATGGGTGAAAGTATTAGTTACAGATCTACAAAGCATTGAATGAAATAAGCTTTTTTCTATGAGATTGGGTTTTCTTATAGATAAGGTTCATTTTAAAGTTTCCTTTCTGGAGTAAAAGTACAATTGTTAAAGTTTAAAACTAAGATTGAAAAAGTTGGTGACAAATGAGAATGCATTAAACCTATCTGGGTTGCTTTGACTCAGTAAACTAGTGAAAAATTTGAGTCACTCTCTATAGATCCAGTGGATAGATCCACGGTATATCCAGTATGACATTAAACGATTTATCTCATTAGATCTATCGTGTATTTGACTGTGTTAGAAGTAGATCTACAGGGAATTTATTATTCTATTAGACCGATCTTGCCAAAAATAAATATTTTATGGATCTACGGAGAACCTATATTATTTTAATATTTCCGATGTCAAAATGACATTTTATTACTCATACTGAATTAAATGTGAATTAATCATATTCGTAGAGGTCAGATGAAAAGAGATGAGCATCATCTAGACTAGGATACCTACCTACTAGTTTATAAGCTGTGTCAATGTCATGTCATCTGGATAATTTTGTTCTCGATACGAAATTGGATCTGAACTTTTATTGTAATTAGATCAAGTAAGAAAAAATATTCCTGATGGATACATCACTCAATAAATGGATCTTGTGAGATTGGTTTTTCTTACTAGATCCGTTTATTGTTCTAAATGGATCTACTGGTAAAAAATGTATCATTAGATACATCGCCCCGAAATTGGATCTAATGAGAAAAAAATGTATCACTAGATCTACCGTGGATCTATCGAGATAGATCAGTCGATACTGGATCTATAGAGAGTGATCCGAAAATTTGTAGCTAAAATCCGCCAGATTACAATAGATTTATTCATTTAGAAGTAATTTAAGCGTTCAGTTTTATCTGTCACGCTTGTACGTACTATATGTGTACATCTAGGTATATTTACTGGGCTTAGGAAAAGTTTTCCGAAGCCATTCATTCATTGTACCCAATATTATTGTTTATTAGTCAGGGCATCGGACGATGTTAATTGCGTCGAATACTTCAAGGACTTTCAAATACGAGTACTCCCTTTTCAATGTGAGGTGATTTACCAGCTGACCTTGTTTACACACATACACCCGCATTTTTTCAAAAGGGAAGGCGTTAACCAAATCCGGATTTCACGTAGTAAAGAAACAGGACCAGCTGGTAACGCCTCCTCACGGGCTCGTGAGGTTGGAATCCATAAACCCGTGTAAAATAGACTGCCTGAGCAAGTGTGCAATGCAGCTTCTGTCAATACATTTAAACTAAAATTAATAAGTTGTCAAGTGCGTATCGAGACACGTGTATGATAGGCTTCCATATATGGTAACGATGATTATGATGTTGATGAAAACGAATTTTTATGATGTACCTACATGGTTAGATGGTTGATTGCTAGATACACATAATGGGCTAAGAAATATATTTATGAACTCAACAACCATTGAGTTGTGCGCAAGTTTAAAAATATAAATTTTCCTTTATAATTCAAAAATTATGATCTCACAGAGCTTAAAATAATTTTTAGAGAATGTTTTTAGTATGGTCAGAAAGTTTGAAAATTCCAACTTGTATACTTTAGAAAATAAAGGAAAGGGGACACTTTTTTTTTCAAGTTTGGCAGCTTATATCTCAGAAATGGTATATATTTGACAAAAAATTATTTAAGAAACTTAACATTCATTTTAAAACCCCTATTCTTATATATGACACGCAAAATGTGGGGGTGGGGTTAAAAAAAATTCACCTCAATATATGGAAACTACCCCCTTCATTCATTCATTTCGTGTCAATGGCTAGACTTTTCGTTTTTTTTTTTTTTTTACTACCTCGTAAATACACAGTTAAAATTATTTGAAGTATTTAAAAATGAGATATACAGGGTTATTTCTAATCAATTAGCATCCTTCTAGGGGCTTATTCTGTACATCAAAACTAACAACTTATGTTCTACGACTTTCGTCAAAACTAAAAAAAAATCAGCTGTTTCATACATTTTTTCGCGGGTGAACTACATTTTTCTATGGAACAACAAAATTTTTTTAGATCTTTCTTTCAAAATCTTTCTATCAAAATGTTAAATTTCATGCAATTTGGTTTATAAATGTTGAAGTTATAACGCTTTGTAAAATAAGGACAGAAGGACTGACAAACGGACAGACGGACGGACACAACGAAGTTATAAGGGTTCCTCGTTTTACTACGGAACCCTCAAAACTTCGCTTTTAAACGAACTATTCTACGACATAAACGAGTTTATGAAACTGTCGGAATTTGTAGCATAAAACCTTACATTAATCAATCTGACATTGTTTTTATTGCACATAATTAATACTATATTTTTTACAAGCTTTTACTTAACTTGCAATGGATTGTATTTACCTACCTATGTAAGTTCGTGTGGAATCTCTCAAATTAAATTTGACCAACTTCCCGGTTTCCGATTGAGCTGAAATTTTGCACATATGTATATCGCGTGACAATGCAATAATAGGTATCACGGAGCTGATCTGATGATGGAGTCGGAAGGTGGCCATGGGAACTCCTGTATTGAGCAAGATAGACCTGTCGTATTTGGGCTCGTTTTACTTGTCTTGGTTAGCACTCTGATGCTACATGATGTCCAGGATCTCAAAAGCTGGTATTTTAAAAATAGTTATAATTATTAATTTAACCAACCGATAAGATATTGATACTGGCATCTTAAAAAAGATATAATTAATTAATTTAATCCAACGCGGTAATGCAGCAAGCGTTATGGGCACCTTTGCACCAGGAACGATGAGGGGCGGGTTAATTGATTAATTTTCTAAGTAGGTGTATATATTTTATATTCTGTTATTGTTATTATTCATATTTAACAAACTTTACTCTCTAAGCCTTGTATATATATGTAAATAAACTATATTTTATTAATTTACATGCTATTAATTAATCTGATAACAGATCAGCTCCCATTCAGTACACTCATACAGTCTTGTATTATTAAGTACACAATTTTTCGAGATTCAGAGAACTTTTAAATGGAAAAGTTGATTTCTTGGCCTACCCTACTATTGGCTTCGAGAGCATTCTCTTTACGTCCAGTATAACTAAAACAAAATAATAGCTAAACTTCGAAATAATTTACATACCTATTTATTTATTTGTACGTTAGAACATTTTATTTCAGAAACGTATCAAAGGCACTGACATGTGGCGGAGATATCTTTTTTAAGTTTATCTGTGCCTATTTACATATCATATATTTTTAAGAAAAACGCGTTTTTTTAATATTAATTACTACTCCAGTCACTCTCTCAATTTAAAGTCAAAGTCAAAGTTCCTTTATTCCGTAGACAACAATTACACTTGGAATCGTCAAATAATAATGTTTGAAATACTTATCTACAATACTACATTCGAACCAATTTATCAATTCTATTTATAAACAATAAAAAAAAATAAGAATAACTAATTCAATTCAATTCAATTCAATTTATTTATTTTCATAAAACGAACAAGTACATTGATAGATACATTGATACATATTAGTCTTAATACAAACATTACTTAAAAAGTTAAGCCATTTATTCTAGGTATTCGTTTTTTCTGCTTTGTAACTAACCAAGATTCACCCTACCTCCC
Source organism: Hypomecis punctinalis (assembly GCA_949316475.1). Lineage (NCBI taxonomy): Eukaryota > Metazoa > Arthropoda > Insecta > Lepidoptera > Geometridae > Hypomecis > Hypomecis punctinalis. Next base: position 11,164,139 of record OX438812.1, read on the forward strand.
GAACTAGTTTAAACTGTATCTCGGGCGGCAGTTTTCCTCTCGCTCATTTACTAGGCAACGTGTAACGTGTACGACGGAGACGGACGACTCAATGGATAAAGGAGAATGTAGTATACGTACACAATTCAGACTATTCTTTGAACCGACAATAGCAAAGTGAAGGTGTTGATTTTAAAATTTATGTATTTATATTTGTTATTATAGTTTCAAATATATATGATACTTTACATAAAAAAAAACAAAATATACTTTACATGTAAAATACATAATTATGTTATGGTTAAGGTCGTATACACTAATTATTAGATATAATTATTACATAGATAGTAATTCAAAGTCTATGTAAACTAACTAATGTCAACGACAACAGACATCAAATAGGATAAAAAAATTTACTATTATAGAAAATCTCAGAGCTACTCGTATTATGGTAGAAAATAAGCAATCATTACACATAAAAAATTAGTAGCTTATTTCATTATTCAGAAATAACGGTTATTAACATCACAGTTAGGGAACAAATATCAAGTTACGTTTTTCAGCAATAGCATCGTCGAAGAATAAAAAATAGTAATAGAAATAATGTTGTTGTCAACATACCTAGAATACCTAGATCCTAACAAGTTTTACAGCTCGGATATTACGTGCGCTGAAAACGGCTTCGTATAATTGAAGCAGAGCTTTACGACATCAAGCCCAAATTCCACTAAACCAGAGAGAAAATGAGCAGAGAGTTAGTGAGTGCTTCCACTCTGCCCCACCAAAGCGCCCCACTGGTGGGGCAGATTCCACTCCTTCATTTTTTGAAGTGGAATCTGCCCCACTCATCCCAGCTTGGTGGGGCAGATTCCACTCACTTTTTAGACCAGTGGAATCTGCCCCACCAGGGGTGTCACATGGTTTTAAATTAAAAAATTAGTGTCATGAAGTGCGAAACTCGACTTCAAAATTTTAATCATTATAACGCCCCATCAAAAGAACAGATAAGTGACGACATTGAATCCAAAATATTAAGAAGATTGTAAACTAAAAGCACAATTATCTGAATTCAAAAATTTCAGATTGTATGTAGTTTTAGTATTTATGTTGCAAATATTTTCGAAGTCATCGTAACGTAAAAGAAAATTACATACGAGTATTATGATTCCATTTATAATAATCAATTCATTGTAATGATCTTTAATAATCTATTCGAGATTTTATCTCTGTCAGCAAGTTACTTGAATACTATGTAATTAAAAGGATTTGTTCCGTTACCGGTATTAAAATAAATAAAAATTCTAACCAGATCAATGATTGCTGATTTATAAAGAGCATTCAACATGTAATTATTATCTGATAAAACATATTTTTAAAGCCCTGCAATATTTAGAAAATCGATAATATATATTTGGGGTATGTAACGTGAAACGGAACGGATATCTCGTAAAGAAACACGCTAATCTGAAAAAAACTCAAAGCCAATTTTAAAAAAAGTATAATAGAAATGTCAATGTCAAAGGAAATTGAAAATTAATTTGATTTTCGATCAGTGTAGCCCTTTTGGAGCTAGATCTAGCACTGTTTACTGTAGGTGAACCCCTTGTATTTGTATTTGTTTATTCATTAGTGTAATGATTTAGCCCGGAAAGGGCTATCTAGAGCTTATTTGCTCTAGTTATTTTCGTAGAAAATATTACTTTGAATTTCCAATATACTTTTATAAAAATAACAATTAAAAAAAAATGCAGGGCTGTATATTATTTTTTATTACTCCATGGAGCTTTCAAATTTAGGTACATTCCTAGAAAAATTAAATGATCTTGGATAGAATTTTAATACCGAGTTCCTTGTAAATCAGGTACAACTCCTTTGCACCTATTACAAATGATAAACGTTTCCATCTTAATTGCAACCTTTATTATGTGAATTAATTATACAGGGTTATTTCTAATCAATTAGCATGCTTATTCTGTACATCAAAACTAACAACTTTAGATCAACGACTTTTGTCAAATCTCAAAAAAAAAGTTGTTCCATAGAAAAATATCGTTCAACCTTGCCAAAATGTATGGAACAGCTGTTTTTTTTAGTTTCCACAAATGTCGCAGAACAAAAGTTGTTAGTTTTGAAGTACAGAATAAGCCCCTAGAAGGATGCTAATTGATTAGAAACAACCCTGAATTTTCTGCATTAATACGTTAACCATAACTTATGTATGTAGTATACAGGTTGGAGAGCTGGCGCCGATATTAATTTGACCCATATGTAGTACTAGTAACCAGTAGAAGATTGTCAGTGTCTTCTAGTATATAGCGACTATTTAAAATGCAGTGACCAGGTATGAGTCCTACCAGAAGTCTGAGGTCTTGCCACTGCAACTTCAATAGGTCGTTTGTGATGTTTCTATTTAAAATTCTCAATGGCTTCTATAATCTTCCGGATATCCACGACATGTACACCTTGAAGAAAAATATGCGCGATAGCAGACGTCATAGAGTCCTCTTACAGCCTACACCATCACAAACCAACACTGCACACCACATCCTCTGCAATAGAGTTGTATACAATTGGAATAGGTTGCCTGAGGACGTTATCTCGGCAAAAACTATAAACACATTTAAAAATAGACTGGACCTTTGGATAAAGAAGGAAAAAAATTCCTTGACAGATAAATACTAATTTTATTCGACACTGCTTGATATAGGCACATCAGTATACACTGCTCGCCTATAAATAAATAAATAAATAAATAAATAAATAAATTAGGGAAAGCAACCTTAGAGTGTTTGCAATCCTCCCTTTTGTTCCACATATTCTGATATTATTTTTTGGTATGACAACACAGCAACAGGCGCTCTTCCGCCGCTATTGACTTACAGTGTTTAGTTGCCTCGTCCCCTACCTGTTTTCTCGTGCCCTCTTTGGCCAGGGCATCGGCTTTGTTGTTGCCAGAACATGTTCTGTGACTCTTTATCCATCTCACGATTGTTCTGTGTTAAGTTGAAAGAGTTTGAAGTGTCGCATGACATTCAGCAACAACTCTAGAACTTGTTACAAGTCTTCTACGTTCGTAGCAGCACTGTTAACAGGGAACACGATGACTTCTTTGGCCTCACTGTTTTTTGTAGCTGAATTGAATGATAATATTAAATTTATAGTTTTCTTTTACTTTGCGATGACTTTGAAAATATTTGAGACATAAATACAGGGCGTTGTACCCTAGCCCAGTGTCCATACAGGGTTATCCAGGACTGGTGTACTAAGCCGAAAGGAGGTCAGACCATCAATATGAATTATGAACAACGTTTCCTATGGGACCAACAGTTACTGTTGGGACTGTCGACAGGTTGTTGGAACAGGGACTGTTGGTACAGGAAACAGAGACTACATACAATCCGTAATTTTTAACTTCAGATAATTGTGCTTTTAGTTTACAATCTTCTTAATATTTTGGATTTAATGTCGTCACTTATCTATTCTTTTGGTGGGGCGTTATAATGATTAAAATTTTGAAGTCGAATTTCGCACTTCATGGCACTAATAATTTAATTTAAAATCATGCGACACCCCTGGTGGGGCAGATTCCACTGGTCTAAAAAGTAAGTGGAATTTGCCCCACCAAGATGGGATGAGTCGGGCAGATTCCACTCCAAAAAATGAAGGAGTGGAATCTGCCCCACCAGTGGGGCGCTTTGGTGGGGCAGAGTGGAAGCACTCGAGTTAGTCCATGGGCTTCTTGTTGTTGGGGTGTTTGTTTATCTGCTTGTTTTTTCTAAATCACATCATGAATGCGGTTTTCAATATATTTGAGAATATTTTTTCCAAAAGATTTAAAGCTGTAACTGAGTCATAGCCGGGCAAAGCTGGGACAAACAGCTAGTTTGCTAAGTACAAGATAAAACGAAGTCGTGAAAAGCGGGTCTTAATCGACCGACTTGAGCAATTTATTGAAATGACATTCATACTATCGAATCGTGGCAGATGAATTGAAGACAATTTAAAGTTCACTAATATTAATAAATTGCCAGCATTTGGCAATTTCACGGCTTTTTAAGGAAATCGCGATACAATTGTAATTGGTGAATCACAAAATGTTTATGATTCGGACGGAATGGCTATTGAGGCTGGAGTTCATCAAATGCGACATTACCGATGGTTACGCAAACGTTCGGTTAAAATTTAACAGTTGGTTACGCAATCTGCGCTTTTTGATGTTTATCATCTGTAGATAACCGGGGGTTAGATATTCAAACGTTTTTGATCGAATGGCTCGTAAATTAATAAATGGTAATATATTACTAAAAAAATTACATTCCGTGCGCCGCGTTTTAAATATACGGGTGCACATAGAATTTGCTCAATATTCTCAAAATCTTCAATATTAGTTTCCCCAAAGATAAAATTCATCGCGTCTAAGATTTTTATAGCAAATGTCGGTAATGCAATGGGTTACCATTGGTTAAGCAAGGTTGACGACGTCGTTTTAGTTAAACGTGCGATTACTGTATTTAAACAAAGGTTAGTGCTTGGTGAACAGCAAAATTTCGATAACAAGCCATTTAAAATTTAACGAATGGTTAATACTTAGTAAAAATCTGTTGATGAACTCGGGTCTTAGAAACTTAAAGCGGGGTTTTTGATTTGTTATTTGCCATAAGAATATTTGACGAAATTTCTACAATAAAATCTTCAAGGACTACTGTAACAAACCTCAGGGGGTTGTCGTCCACACCTGAATAATTAGGCATAGGAAGAAGGCATTTTTGTAGGTCAAGAGTCTCTCAGATGAATTTATCATATTTTCTAATATTATTCAAAGAAACTTTTCATTCAAATAATATTCAAACAAACAGGTAAAAGAATACAATTTAAAAAGCAAGAAAACTACAATCTAGGTATATTAACTCTTTGCAGGGCGCTTAGTAAAAAAAATCATGATGAAAACAAGAGAAGGAGAAAGACAACGGGGGTTGACGGGGATTGTCAGTTAGGACTTAGGACTTCACTCGGGAAAAATTATAATTATTTTTGCGGTTTTCCAAGATATTTCAGTGATTTTGGCTTACAAAGTGATATAAAACAGCGAGAATCATGTGCTGAAAAGGAAATGCGGACGATTTTGAGCTATTACGACGAAAATCAGTTCCAGACCTTAAAATCAAAAGACGGAAGTTTTCAACCCAAAGAAGACAATGAATCTAAATGTGGTATCGTTTTCCTTTCTTTAAATACTTGCGTAAAGAACTATTAGAAAGTAAGTAAGTACGTAAGGGCCGAGTAGCTAGCCCAGGAGTCAGCTAGTTCAGTGCTGTAATGACCTTTTGGATGCTTCACAGTCAAATTAAGATCTGCCCAAGGAAGACAGGCCTATGTCCGCCACGCTGACACAATGTGGTTTGGACTCTTATGCGTAATTATTCTCTTACGAGTATGAGCGTGTTGCTACGAAGTTACGTCACATTATAGAAGCAAGACAATATTGTCTACGCTGACCCGTTGCGGGTTGATAAATTTAAATTCGGCTACGAGTTCCTTGGCGGTCTTGTATGGGTTGCCTTGCGATGTTTCCTTCTCTAAGGAGGTTGAGCCATTTTTAATACTTTGGACTAATGCGAGATGATGGATTTATATGCCGTTCCATCTGCTTTAAGGCCATTTGCTATCGATATACCTACGACGTTTTCCTTCTTCCAAGCTACAATGATGGTATAGTCCAAATACAGAATGGAATGGATTCATTGAAGTGTAATCAAGATCTGAATACTTTCTAGATTATGAGTCGAGTCTTTCAACCCTATAATCTCTTAGGAGTTCCACATGTGATTTACAGATATAATAATGTTTTACTGTTTCAGCTCTACTCATATTATGTGAACATGCAACCGATTTAAGGAAGTCCACGATACTCGAGTCTAAATCCTATAGTAACGCGATATTGACTTGACAATATAGAAAGAATTTGTGAAGGACAGAGTGTTCTTTTAGATTGATTCTATTTTCCTTACATTTAATTAGAGGATTGCAGAGTCGTCTAATGCTATATCTCATTACTTACTACAACACATTATTCGAATATCAGCCGTTAGTGCTACTTGATCAATGCTGTATTTTCATCAGTGTGCAGAACTCTTGAAGCCAGATAGAGCTTGGGCCTGTGTTTCTCATTTCCGTAAAGGAGGGATAACCCGTGTCCGTATTAAAGAGTGTAAATTCCGCTCACTATGAAATAATGTTATTGATGACTAATTATAATATTGATTTACACATTATTTTATATGGCGAAGTCGATTCTCGAACCTTTACCTATAGTAATCTTGAAGCCTTTCTTGTGAACACTCTGGAATTCATGCAAGACTTATGATTGGACGAAATAACCGAGCGCAGACTGACAAGACACTCGCGACTCCTGGTTTTCTTGTGTCTTCTTTTGCCAGGAATGCGTTAGTTTATGAAGACACGTAGAGTCTTTGTTTCATGGTTTTCAGCTCTCGCGAGCGCCATGACTAGGAAAATAATCAGAGATAAACATAAAATAATATAAATATCTGATAAATAAAAAAAAAAAACTTTGTCAAGGACAGAGTGTTCTTTTAGATTGATTCTATTTTCCTTACATTTAATTAGAGGATTGCAGAGTCGTCTAATGCTATATCTCATTACTTACTACAACACATTATTCGAATATCAGCCGTTAGTGCTACTTGATCAATGCTGTATTTTCATCAGTGTGCAGAACTCTTGAAGCCAGATAGAGCTTGGGCCTGTGTTTCTCATTTCCGTAAAGGAGGGATAACCCGTGTCCGTATTAAAGAGTGTAAATTCCGCTCACTATGAAATAATGTTATTGATGACTAATTATAATATTGATTTACACATTATTTTATATGGCGAAGTCGATTCTCGAACCTTTACCTATAGTAATCTTGAAGCCTTTCTTGTGAACACTCTGGAATTCATGCAAGACTTATGATTGGACGAAATAACCGAGCGCAGACTGACAAGACACTCGCGACTCCTGGTTTTCTTGTGTCTTCTTTTGCCAGGAATGCGTTAGTTTATGAAGACACGTAGAGTCTTTGTTTCATGGTTTTCAGCTCTCACGAGCGCCATGACTAGGAAAATAATCAGAGATAAACATAAAATAATATAAATATCTGATAAATAAAAAAAAAAAACTTTAAAATTAACTAACAGTCAGAAATAAATTAATATTATACCTACTGACTAATTAACTCTTTTATTAATAGTAGTTTGACAACTAATATTAGTTCAATGATAAGAGTTTCTTTGTTATCCTAGAGTTCGAGTTTTGGAATCTCTGGAATTTATCTCTCAACACATATCTTATATTTTCATAATCTAGAATCTGCATAGCTTTATAAAGCTACATTACATTTAAAACAAAAATATTCCAATGATCTTCGCGTAAAACAAAGAAGCTCTAAAATCAGTATTTCTATATATCTCTTGAGGCATTAGTTAGATACTTCAGTTCACTTTGAGATTAGTAAAATACTTACAGGTTCATAAAAAATGTCAAAATAGTAAAAAACATAGGGTTTTCGTTCTGAACTTAGGTAATCTATTAGGCTGATAGGTATTTCGAATCACCTTTACCTAGGGTTTATGCGGTCTATAACGCAGGACCTACTACTAGACGAACATTGGCCAAACTAACGTACAAGTAGGTAAATAGATTAGATAATTATGATACGAATCTCACTGCAGAATACTAGTATCAAAAAGTAGGCAATCTCTTTTCAAGTGAACCGGAAGCAGATGGCGCTAGTAGTGCCTGATTATAGAATGAACCTGGGAAGTTCACAGTTAAGTATTCATATTTCTTATTATTCAACAATACGAATTGTAAGCTGGGGTCTTATTGGATGTCTATTGCAATATATAAGGCGTTCTTAATATCTTAGGAAATTTCTTCATGTGGTTAATTTTATAATACCTTCATAATTGAGTAAAACCAGGATGCAAAGCTAGTTTGACATAACGCTAGGAACATTAGAGAACAAGTCAAGTTTCTTAAAATCAATTCAACTGACATTTTATTTTAGACAGGTTTCTTAAAATAGGTTCTAGTTTTCTTAGGTTTATAAAAGAGGTTATTTAGGCTAGGCAGGCAGGGTTGTTACACTACACAATTTTGTTCATTCGCTTTGCTTCGTTTTGGTGGAGTCTGAATCTTACAGCTTTCTGCCTGTTCCGTGTACGATAAAGGATTCCAAAGCTCTACTTACTTAGCTCTTGTTACGTAATCGTATATAACATTTAAGGTTAATTACTTTAATATTAATTCCTTATTAAGCCGTGGATTTATATGAAATGTTTTTAATCTTTTGCCCTCAAACCATTAATGCTTTTCGTATTTGTTTGTTTATATATTTTTTAGTTTTTGTGGAATTCGACAAAGACTCTAACAGTTTTGAGGTAATTTGGTATTTTGATACAGATTTTCTTATTTAGTATATACAGATTAGTTATAGGAAATATATCCGAAAACATACAATTTTTATCAATTTTCTTACAGTTGCCGAGCATCAGCGTTGAATTTTAACATTTTAATTATTATTTCACCTTTATAATTGGGAGTAAAGTGAAAGACTTCATTTTAAGTCGTCATTGACGTCACAATCAGAAAATTACATGTTTCTATAACAGTGTTCAATAGAATGATTTTAGAATATACTAATTTTGACAAGAAACTTAAATGAATCTGAAAACAAGTCGCAATTTCGATTCGATCTCAACCAAACATTTTAAAACTCAGTGTTTCATGGTGTAGTAATAAATATGCACAATGCACATGTGCCATTCCATATGAGTCAATCAAAGACGATTAAAGCAAAGACGATTAAACTGTATATATTATCGTCTTTGGAGTCAATGAATAAAATTTAGTTATTGGTTTAATCACATTTATATTTGTATCTTAGTCAATAGCGTCTAGCACTATCTCACTAATGTAATATCCATTACACCTCTATCAGTAGGAACAACTTTTATCAAATCTTTCGAAAGACATTGCTAAATGCTTTAACCATTAGCACAAAACTCCTAATGTAGAGAAGTTAAACTCCATCATATGTTCCAGACGCAGCTTTTCAGGGATTTTTACAGGTATTCATAGTTATTTTCATAAACAACTTTAATTAAACGAGTATGCCAAAAAACAGCTATAATCCGCACCGCACCAGTCGGAGCATGAGAAATTAGTCGCATATGATACTTCGCCGTAATTCGCAAGTAAAATTATTGCGCATGTGTGTACAATGCCGACACAAGTGGCGTAGTGTTGAGCACGAGCGTAGGGAGCGCGCGGGAGGCATGAGGTTGGCGGGCAGGTGTACTCCGACCCGAGTCTATCTGGCTCCCGCGCATATCTATATTTTGCCAGCTGCGCAGGGTTCTGCGCCAACTTCCCATACGCCAACTTCAATTTCCCATGCGCAGATTATAATTGATGTTAGGCGGCTGAATTATACAACAACTATTAAATCGGTGAAATCGATAGTATAGGTACTCGTACCTTCGATTTAACCGCAAAAAGTAGGTACGTCAATGCATTACTATAAACTCTTGAAATATTTTTCTTGTATTTTAATCATAACCAAATTAAGTTAAACATAGTGAAATAATGTGAAATTGAGTTTTTAAACTAAGTCGATTCATGGTTATAATCAGGGAATAAAATATATTATGTAGGAGTATTGAGATTGCCTTGGCAAAGGAAAAATATGAGTGCGAGTTTTCCAGGATTGTGTACCCGTAAGCAATGACTGTGTGTGCGTTACTTGTGTTCAAATCAGTTGAAGCTTCCCATCTGTACTCTCGATATTTTGGAGCATTAGGTCCATTAGCATCATTTGATACCAAATGGTCTGGAATTAAGCTCTACAAAATTTAATTAAATATCTTAATAATGTTAAATTCTTATTTACGAAACCAAAGTTCATTGTCATATGAGTCATGAACATCCTCGAACAGATAAAAAGCCTTTTTTATAAATTTCTAAAATCTTATGTTGTCTTATGGAGAGCATCGGCCGCCTAGTGCTTGTAGCGTTCTTTGTAACGCTTATAGCTGAATTAGACTAGCTGCTTCCTAGCGATCATTGAAGTAAAACAACTGCTAATTTTCGAGGTGACTACGGGTAGTATTTAGTAATGAGCATTGCTGTGATTCGGATGACGAGTTAAAACGTGGTATAGAGTCATCAAGATACATAGATCGTGGTTAATATATTCCAATCGCTCTACTTTACTATAGTACCTACCTACTTACAGTTGTACCCGGTTGAAAACTGCTCTATGCCAGACAACACACTGCTAGGTATAAACCTATATTCGATGATCGATTGGGCCATATCCACCACGCTGGCCCGGTGCGGGTTGGTGGATTCACATCCATCCATCCATCCATCAGCCAAAGGACGTCCACTGCTGGACATAGGCCTCCCCTATGGATCTCCAATAAGACCGGTTGATAGCGGCTTGCATCCAGCGCGATCCTGCGGTCTTAATGAGGTCATCTGTCCACCTTGTGGATGGACGTCCTACGCTGCGCTTGCCGGTACGTGGTCTCCACTCGAGAACGTTTCGACTCCACCAGTCACAGTCCTCCGCGCTATGTGCCCTGCCCATCGCCATTTCAACTTGTTAATCCGTTGGGCTATGTCGGTAACTTTGGTTCTTCTACGGATCTTCTCATTCCTGATTCACATACGCCATCGAATTTCTTCTACGGACATAATGCAGGTTGACTCACGATGTTTTCCTTCACCGAAAAGCCAGTGGTGTGAAATTCCGTACATAAATTCCAAAGAACTCATTGGTACGGGACCGGGATTTAAACCCACGACCTCACGATTGTAAGGCGGGTGTCACTACAACAAAGCTACCACGGCTTAAAAAAAAATCGTACACCACGTAGGGTAAGTCCCGGATAGATGCCGCACTGGGATAGACGCCGCGTTTTCAAAAACTCCAATAAGCGTAATTACCTATCACTTCTAATGCATGTCATAACCTTGCTCTGACCCCGCCCGCCACCGGTCAATCGCTTGGCAGCGGGTGCGACGACCGTGTGTAACTCTGTGTGACACGAAAAAAATTTACGCGCGGAAATATCCTTCATATTTATAAAGACGTGTTTTGAAAAGGTGAGAATTTTTTTTTGTAATCAATGTTTTGTTTTAATTTTTAATAAATGATAAAGTTAAACTATTATACTGGCTTTCAATGTGTATTTTATGAAAAAAATTTGCTTAATTTTTAAGTATTTTTAAAAGGCATCTATCCTTCACTAATCGGATAGATGCCTCGTGTTTAATTGGGATAGATGCCTGTAGAGGCGCATAACCTTCCACCTAAGCATCTATCCTAGACTTGTAAATAGTAAATACTCACATGAGAATCAATTTGTTGCGGTGTATATATGCCCAGAAAATACATACAAAAACCAGGCGCCATAATGTGCGTGCCAGAAAATAGAATGAAAATGATTTGGAAGCTGCTTTAGCAAATATTCATTAAGATTTATTTAAGAATCTTATGAGAGTAAATATAAATTATTAATAAAAAATATTAAGCAATTTAACTTTGGTACCTACTCGTTATAGTAAAAATATGTTTTACCTTGATCTATAGTAAATATGTTTTACTGTCGCTATCTCATTCATTTTGATATATTTATAGATCATAATATAAAAGGCATCTATCCTTTGGTTTTATAACATAATTGGTTTTCCAACAAACAACATACGAGTAAAGGATAGATGCCCCTACACAAACGTTTAAATATACTTAAATTATAATAAAAAAGTAATGTAAAGGCGTTTAGAATGAAAGTATTGAGCTATGCTTTTACTTAACATGAGTATTGACAACGAATATTAGGTGGAATGTATTTTTTCGTTGGAGCATCTATCCTTGACCTTGATCTATAGTAAATGCTCCTTTGAAAATTTATCTATGTACTGTAGGTGTATCATAAATTCATAATAGATCATATTTACGCATAAATAACTTTAAATTATAAATGTATTTCTCAATGTGGCATCTATCCTTCGGTATAAATTATCAGGTGGGGCGACTATCCGGGGTGGGGCATGTATCCGTGAAATTTTAGAGGTCGACAAAAATTGTTTTAGTTCCTATTATTCATGGTTTTGACTGCTGACCTTGTATACTAGACTGTAGTCTAAAGACTATACTTTGTGACCGCATAACCAGTTTTTAAACATTGTGATTAGTTATGAAGCTGTGAGACTTTTTCAAAAAGTGCGGCATCTATCCGGGACTTACCCTAATAAAATTCCAACAAAACAGTAAAGGTAACCTCTTAAACAGTCCTAAAAGCAAAAGTAGCAGCCTACCTATGATTACGCCCCTATTAAGAGCACTTAACTGACACAGCTGGTTTCATTCCACTATTCTCTAGGACCCGCATTGTCTTTATCATTGAACTAAATAGCAGTTTTGTTTGGATTTGAAACTTGATTAGCACCAGATTTTCAAACTATTGAACAAATACTAACATTTAATGTCATCTTATGTCAAATTATTTTTTCTTAATACTTTTAATACTCTTTAACATTTATTAGAAACTAGATTTTACCCGTGGCTTTGCCCGCTTTAAATTTCTCATTATTTCATGAAGCTATCTCATAGGAAATTTCTCTTGTTTATAATAATCGATTTTTATGTATTTTCAACACCAGTTTGCGGTGATCATTTATAGGTCGTAAGGTGTTTCCTTCTTCTATGCATGAAAACTTGCATCCAATATCACATTATCATCACATATACATATACAAACAAATGTATTGTCTATATTAGACATGGATATGCATAAGCTAATAAAAAAGTGTATTGCCTATTCTAAGGGCACCACGACGTTTTTCGGGATAAAAAATAACTTATGTCACTTTCCATCCTTAAAGCTATGTCCATGCGAAAAATCAAGTTAATTCGTTGCTTCATTATTGCGTGAATGATGAACAAACCAACAAACCAATGAACACGCTTTCGAATTCATAATATTAGTAAGGATTAGTTGTTTAGAGCGTGTTACCCGAGATACGTGCATGTAGGGTTCCGTAGATAATGACGATACAACAGTTTCATCTATTTATCTATCAATTTATTAGCCATAGGATGTCCACTGCTGAAAGTAGGCCACTCCTATGAAAATCAGTTGAAAATAAAAAACTAACCAAAACAAAAACCAAACAAAAAATTAGTTTAAGTTTTTCCATTTTAACTATCTCTACCTAAAAAATCAATTACACAACTAATAAAAACCTGAATCAAACAGATAAATATTTCTACATTGAGACTAATCGGAGAGGATTCGATAGAAAACTACACTGTCTTTAGATATCTTCTACAATCCAAATGACAAAAGCGGATAGTGCAGATTACGACTCGAATCCTTTCTAAATGGCTTCTGAATCTCAGGATTCAAGCGCTACAACAAAATTTATCCGATATAAACGAATAAGGAGTTTTAGCTGATGTCCATATCAAACATAAATCATAACTGCAGAGCAAATACATCGAAAAGATGCTCATTTTTCCTAATGATGCTCTTTTGAAGGAGTAACATCTTGCGAATAAAATAATAAAAGCATAAATGTACTATTAAGTACATCGATGATAAATAAGTCAGGAACTCTACTCAGAACAAATCGTACACAAACGACTCTTTTTTTTTATTACATATAGGTTTGCGTTTGACTACACACTGCATGATGTTAAGCAGATATGCGGTCTAGGTTGTAACACGCTTACCTAGAAGATACCTATTTACCTTACTTCAAGTCATAATAATGTATGATTCAATATTAATAATTATTTTTTGCAAAAAAATGGTAATACCGCAATACCGATTGAGCTCAACCTTTTGGCAAATTCTATTTTCTGGGCCTCAATACATTAAAGGTACTAATCACATAGGTACGTGGATTGTACCATGAGTGGTACTGATCAATGGTACTAGCGACGTATAGGATATGAATTCTACGTCGCTAGTACCATCAATGACAGTAGTAGTACCTACTACTGACAGAAAACCACTATAGCGTACGAAATTCGAATAGTTTGCTCGAACTGATGTATACAATTTTACATTATTATTGATTTTTCAAAAATCGCTTAACTAATTTCAATAAAATTTGAATGGGAGGTCCCATATGGCAGGCCTCCGAGAGTATACCCTTTTGAACTATAAAAGGTCGAAGAAAAGGTCGGTAAAAAAACATCGATGAAGATACAGAAAAAAAATTTCAATACCGCAGCACTGATAAACATCACAAAACTTAATATAGCTCAAGCCCGCATAAAAATGTTATTTAATTGAGTAGGAACAGTAATTTCTTATCATCCACTTAATATTAAAAATCTTTTTCTAGAAAATAGACTTCGGCAGGTTGATTTTGGTCTTCGAAAACCTTTGAAGTGGGTAATTAACATAATGTTTCTCGTTTAATTTCTAGACTATAATTTTACGAATTCAAGAACTTTACCAGAAATGAAATATTGAAATTTGGTCGCGTTTGCGAAATTTTGTTAAACAAAATATTACATCCATTAATAACAACCATAGAGATCTAGGTAGTGGCATTTTCTTTACCCTGCGCACAATACACTTAATACGTAGCAAATATGCTCAAAATGTGTATTTATGAAATATGCCTTGCAGAATGCAGTATTGTGTGATCATCCTACTAATATTATAAACGCGAAAGTTTGTGAGGATGGATGGATGGATGGATGGATTGATGGATGAATGGATGTTTGTTACTCTTTCACGCAAAAACTACTGAACGGATTGAGATGAAACTTTGCAATAATATAGCTTATATATCAGAATAACACATAGGCTATATATTATAATGATATATTGCGTATGCGGGCGAAGCCGTGGGTAAAAACTAGTAAATAAATAATTTGATGTGCTTTGTTATCAATGATTATGCTTTATCAATGTTGTGCTTTGTTATCAATGATATTGACTGCTTTGTCACTGGTGGACCAATGGTTAGTGACCTTAACTTCCGAGTCAAAGAGGCGTGGATTCGATCCCCACCCAGGGCAAATATTAATGTGATGAACATAAGTGTTTGCTCTGTATCTGGGTGTTATTTAGTTACTATATATTGTATTTAAAAATAAGTATTAGTATATCAGTCTCTGGCAGCCATATCACAAGCTTGATTAGTTTGGGGTCAGAGGCCGTGTGTAAGATGTCCCCAAATATTTATTATTATTATTTATTATGTAATTATTGACTTTACGCATAGTTGTAAAGCGAGATTACGTCGAGACGACATGTCGCATCTCGTAATATCGGTGATAACAACCCTCTTCATACTTGATATCCTTTTAGATGGGAACGATCAATCACTTTAGTTGAATACATTTTTTTTTCACTAATTCATATCAAAGTTGTTTAATGATATATTTGGCTAAATGTTAAAAAAAAATGAAGGAACTAGGTATAATGAGTAGAAATTAAATAGATTTTTGACAAACCTTTTAGTAAAACATGCGAAGATTTAAAATCTGAAATAATACCATCATAAAGAAATAAAAAAATACCACAAATAGACGCCTTGGCGCCTCAATAAAATCTGAGTATTTGAAATTCCTAAAACTAAGTCATATTATATCCCCTGCGACTTCTACATTCATTTGGTTGCTTCCCATTAATTTCAAGTCATATTATTTTATTAAGAAGTGATCAATTTTCCAAGTTTTGAAGTAAACAGTATCAGAAATACCGGACAAGTGCGAGTCAGGCTCGGACACCGGGGGTTCCGTACAAATCCAGAAAATGTCACTATATTGGGAAGTAAGTTGTTAAAATATCTATACTATAATCATCGACAATACTTTTTTTTTCATTTTTCTCGTCATCCATCGAAAATTACACATTGTTAAAATAATTAAAAACCTGTTTTAACATGTGCTAATGAAGTTTTTTTATATGATACCTTACATGATACGATTTACTCACATTGAATTTTGAACCCATACTTTGTGAATCTAGGCTCTATTTTTTGTGATTTAAATAAATTTTTCAACAGATTTTTTCCTATGTGTGCACTCTGAGACAATGCTTCTCGCTAAATTTCATAGTTACATGTTAACGGGAAGTACCCTGTAGGTTTTGATTTTTGTGATTGTCGAAATGAGGTTTTTTACGACATAAACGGCTCTAACTTTTTTATACGATAACTGAAAAGTTTTTCTTTTACGCAACTGCAAGAGACTAAAGATATACGTAAATAGTTTAAATTTCAACTCGATATCTTTACGCGTTCCCGAGATAAAAAGTCTTGACATAAGGACAGACGGACAGACTGACAACAAAGTGATCCGTTTTTTTCCTTTTGAGGTACGGAACCCTAAAAAGTGCCACAGCAGAGAAATAAAACCTTTCAAGAGTTGCCACAAGCTAGGGGCAATATAAGACTGAACAAAACACGATACTTAGAAACAAAGTTAGTTAATTTGTTCAGAAAAGTTCGCGTGCTTCCGCTGAGTAAGTAATGAAATGTAGACACAAGAGTTAGCAATGGTTTCAGAGTTTCTGGAAGACGAGTTTTACAAAACGGACAGGGATTATTAGTTTAGTAATTTAACACACATTCCACGTAAAACTGAGTATAGTATTTCAGTTTTCTTACTTAATTTTCATTTTATTACATTTGGATTGATGCGACACCTTTTTTGCGATTAATTGTTTCACCTAGGTACTTATATTTAGTTGTGTTGCAGCTGTTTATTTACCTGTTTGTTTTGCTTAACTTCGTCCAATTTTGGTGGTTTTGTGCTGCGGCGTACCAGTTTTTAGGGTTCCGTACCTCAAACGGAAAAACGGAACCCTTATAGGATCACTTTGTTGTCCGTCTGTCCGTCTGTGTGTATGTCAAGACTCTTTATCTCGGGAACGCATGAAGATATCGAGTTGAAATTTAAACTGTATACTTATATCTATGGTTTCTTGCAGTTGTGTAAAAAAAACTTCTCGGTTATCGTTTAAAAAAGTTAGAGCCGTTTATGTCGTAAAAAACTGTTATTTCGCACTCACAAAAATCAAAACCTACAGGATACTTCCCGTTGACATATTAGAACTATGAAATTTGGCCAGAAGCATTGTCTCAGAGCACACATATAGGAATTAATCTATACCTTTTTATTTAAATCACAAAAAAAATAGGGCCTCAAAATTCACAAAATATGGGTTCAAAATTCAAAGTGAGTAAATCGTATAATGTAAGGTATCATATAAAAGAACTTCATTAGCACATGCTAAAACAGGTTTATAATTATTTTAACAACGTGTTTGTACGGGACCCTCGATGTGCGAGCCTGATTCGCACTTGTCCGGTTTTTTTTCAGTTCATAGCGCCATCTCTATCTGCCAACTGGTCGTACCGAGCTTGGACTCTCCTCTTAATGGTGATTTTGGCTTAGGCTTAATCTGCATGTTATTACATCGCCAGCTTAGTTCCATTCAATGTTCGACAGTGGACTATTAATATATACAAAGGTGGGGACAGGACTTTTTTATGGTTTTAATTATGATTATGAAGGCTTATCGGCATAATTCAGCGTGTGTACCAGCCTTCTTTAATAGTCCACTGCAGGTCATAGGCCTACCAACAAAGGGGTGATTGGGCCATATCCACCACGCTGGCCCAGTGCGGGTTGGTGGATTCACATTACGCCATCAAATTTCTTCTACGGACTTATGCAGGTTGCCTCACGATGTTTTCCTTCACCGAAAAGTCCGTACATAAATTCCAAAGAACTCATTGGTACGGGACCAGGATTTGAACCCACGACCTTACGATTGCAAGGCGAGTGTCAATACATCTAAGCCACCACGGCTTCTTTTTTTTAATTCAGCGTATTGGCATGAATAATTTCTTCATTTCAACTCAATTTTATTTAAAAATCTCAAATGAAGGCGTATCGACAAGCGCAGCGTAAACTTAAAAAAAATATCTGATTATTTTTACTCACCTAGTAATTTTTTTTTAAATTTAAGATGAGAGTTTCTTACGATATTTTTAGGTAATGTCGTAGGTAATACAAATTAATCATATTAAATAGCTAGAATCTACCTAGTATTTACACATGCGGTACATACTTACCACATACTACATTTTGTTGTTTTTTCAAAGTACAGGGACTTTCAGAGATCTCTATACTCTATTTTGTAAACAATTTTTACCATTACACTAACCGCGTAATTACGAAAAAAAAAAGCTGTTCCGTATAAAAAGTTTAACAAATCTCAGCAAAATTAATAGAACAGAAACTTTTTTGCAAATTTAGAGCTTGTCCCATAGTTAAAGTTGCTTTAAAGGATGAGTCTATATACTTCCGAAAGTACGACTTGTATAATTATACTGTATCAGCCTTTTTAATAGTCCACTGCAGGGCGTAGGCCTACCCACGAAGGGTGAACCTATACCTAACCGTGTATACCTATACGTTAAACATGAGTTTAAAACATGAGAAATAAATTAGTCAATCGTTAATATGTTTAGCTAAAACAACCTGAAACCAGTTTTACGCCTTTACAAAGATCTATTGAATATTAATGTAGTATTCCAATGTATCGAATTCTCCGAATAAACATCTTCGGCACTTAATATTATTTTAACAACCTTGGCAGTGTTTCAGTGCCTGTTTAGTCACAGACCAGCACAGATAAACAACTCCATATCATGGACAACTCTAGACATTTGGAAATATAAATAGTATATATTAGTTGATATATTTATGTACAAACATTTACACTTCATAAATTATTATCCATCTTATATTTCGTGATTTAATGTAATTATCGTGATGTCTCACAATAATATGGCGATGATAGTTTTACTTTATACAGGTAAGTCCCTTCTCAGAGGTAATAGAAGTATTGCTACATTTTACTCAAATAAAAACTAATTTACAGCTGTTTTATTCATATCTGGTTATACAGCATACGCGAGAGTGAGTGGAACAAAAAGTGAAATGTCTGTCGCATACGTCAAAATCACCAGTTGGGATGTCAAAATAGTTAAAATTAGGTTCCATTTGATCTTTATTCTTTTCCGAAAATTTTATCTCTCTAGTTCAAGTAAGAAG
Organism: Hypomecis punctinalis; assembly: GCA_949316475.1. Lineage (NCBI taxonomy): Eukaryota > Metazoa > Arthropoda > Insecta > Lepidoptera > Geometridae > Hypomecis > Hypomecis punctinalis. Next base: position 11,183,281 of record OX438812.1, read on the forward strand.
GTTCGAATCTCTGATCATTTTACCTTCCTACTTTTCAGTTTGTGAAACCTTTTGAAACTACGTAACTTCGTGTGTATGTGCATTTTTTTCTAACACCTTTAAATATCATATTTAAAATGGGACAAAGTGATTTATTTTATTATCTCTTGCTGTTTTAGTACGGTTTACAATACTTTAGTTCTTATTCTATAGGTATCTTGCATTTATCTGATAGAAAATACTTTTTTTAAACTATATTTTACAATTGTCTGATATTAACATTAATGTTGACGATTATTCAACGTCCGATATTAAATTATGCTTACGAAAAGTCAACGACAGAACCTCATTTTAAAATGCATCTTTTTACAATGGCTAGCGTATTTAAGTTGGTCTATCTCTTTTCTATCAGTTTGCAATTTTAGCTTAGTAGGCATTTACATATAACGTATGTAGGTATATATTTGATATAATAATACAGTTAACATAAACCAGTAACCATTTTTTTTTTTTCCCTCTTTCAATACTGGTAACCTTTTAGACCCAACTGCATTTCGTTTAGCTGTCAGCTTACGCTTGGGTGCAAGGTGTTGTGAAGCCCATCGCTGTCAGTGTGGTACTGCAGTTGACCAGCTCGGTCACCACGGTCTCTCTTGCTCAAGAAGCGCTGGTCGGATTGGACGCCACGCCAGCCTTAACGATGTCATACGCAGGGCTTTTGCCACCGGCAATATCACAGCCGTACTCGAACCGAGTGGGTCCGCGCGTGGTGATGGCAAAAGGCCTGACGGCATGACGCTGGTCCCATGGAAGTGTGGACGGCCCTTAGTATGGGACGCAACTTGCGTCGATACTTTGGCACCGTCACATCTTCCTGAGACTGGGAGTAGGGCTGGAGCGGCGGCCAATTCGGCTGAGCAGCACAAGCGGCGCAAATATGCTAACCTCGGGAGTGGTTACATATTTGAGCCATTTGGAGTTGAGACTTTGGGTCCGTGGGGGCCGGGAGCTCATCTTGTTTTCAAAAGTCTTTCTGAGCGTCTGGTGGACGCGACGCGTGACCAAAATGCTGGTGTTTATTTGGCTCAACGTATAAGCATTGCCATTCAGCGTGGCAATGCTGCCAGCATGCTGGGCACGCTGCCAACTGGCAGTGGGCTTGAGCACCTGGATTATCTTTAGACCTTCAAGGGTCTGTGGATGATCCAATTGCTTTCTATGTAGTAGTAGTGTAGTATTGTCATTATATTTAAAAAAAAAATACCATTTGAAATATCACAATGTTTACGCAGTGTTTACATCTGCATTTCCTGATCTGCATTAGTGGTAAAGTGTTTACAGCACTAGCGATTGTTTACGATAATTTCAATAGTACATTTGCCAAACATTTAGTCCTGATGGTGATATTAGTATCAACAATTTACAGATCTTATAGTGTTTGCAAGCTTGCAATCGGAACTTTCCAAATGCCATAAAGTAACCAACAATCAGATGCACGGGTTGGAATTGTGTGCAACTATATTTAGAGAAGCATCCGGTTGTTTAGTAATCAGTTTATGTCTTTGTTTCACTGAGAAGTTTCAGTCAAATAGATGCACCGCAAAGTTAACCTTACCCGTACTGTTATTGAAAATATTTTTGCATGCGCTGCTCTAAAAGATTACTAGGTATAATCTAGGACAATGTCTTAAAGAATTCAACAATTGTGTAATCTGAGGTGACCTCAGTGTCTCGGCTTCTGTTCTGTAATCGGCGCAATAATACGCACACGTCCAATTACAGTAGTTTGTTTTTATAAGGTTGAGATGGAATAACCTGTCTGTTTGTTTCTTACATCATCGCCATAGGTATCACTACATAGTATAAAACAAAGTCGCTTCCCTGTCTGTCTGTCCCTATGTATGCTTATATCTTTTAAACTATGCAACGGATTTTGATGCGGTTTTGAAAGTGATTCAAGGGGAAGGTTTATATGTACAATACACCTTGCGTAGCCGGGGCGGGTTGCTGGTATCTATATTAAGTTGTTAAGAGGCTCTCGTTGTGTAACCGTTTATCAGTCAGGCGCCTTCAGGAGGTAAACTCTGACACCAGGGCTAGTCCTAGTCATACGAACTTACTAAGGTGCCATAATTAGCAATAGATGCTGTAAATTTTGATAAACCTTTTCGGAATCGAGAGGTTTATATCGATTTAACTGTTAAGACAGTCATACAGATTTCGTTGAATGTGTACATTTACGCGTTTACAGTTTTAATTTACGTAATTTACCTATTTGAATTAATTTTCTAAACGTTAACTTTCAGAAAAATATTTTGCTGTACGTAAATTGGCGGAATGAATGGAATGAATTGAATTACGTTTCAGGTGCATTACCTATATGGAATTTAATGTGAGATTTGTCCGCTTCCTCCATTTATTAATGTAATTCACCATATTTTATCTAAGTCACTCCCTTTTTAGTAATATATTTATTCACGTTTTTTACGTTTATTCTTCCATCGTCAGGAATCAGACTCATCATCTGTCTAGTTGAGTAATTTTTTTGTCGCATTATGACATGCCCATGTTTTTTTTAACTTATTTTGTTTTCTTAGTAAGTTGTAACTGGGTATTTTTAGACTGCCACTTTGTCTTCTGGGGCATAGCAGAATAAAAATAAAATATTTCGAATACTCAACTGTATGTACATAAGGAACTCATTTAAGGTGGACAGTTTTGTTTTAGCGACAATTTTGTATGTTGGTGCAGAGTAAATATGATTGGTGCCCGCTCACGCCTTGGCCCTTGACATTTTAGGTTGGATTTTCATTTCCCTATGAACGTTCAAAAATAACTGACGCAAACCCAAAGAACTGCAAATTGTAAGTATACCACATATCAGTTATTTTCTTACCCAAATAACCTAATACACCGAATATTTAAGAAAAATATTTACGCTTAGAAAGTTATAGCTTCATTCCCCGTATAGCCAAATATTTCGTTGCTGCAAAGTTTCCCAAATAACATAATATCAGAAGTAAATAGCGGTAAAATACTATTTTATTATTCAAACCTGCTTAAAGAGCTGGATTGGACGACTTAAGCGTTGTAAATTGGCTATAAGTTAATCAACAGCTGTAGGAGCCTCTTGAATATTAACTGACTAACTTTGATTGGAATGGGACGAATATAGATCAGGAGGAACCTTTGATAGGGATAATTGGAAAAATACGAAGTTCATTCCAATGCGGTTGACCTTCGAAATTTATTTGTGAAACTCAATGATCTTTGGAATTGTTCTACTTTATTTTTGAGTTGATATATGTATGTAAATATTTGAATTAATACCTCAACCATATTTTTTTACATAGGCGTAGAACACACAACTAGACACACTCTTTTTTACTTTTTACTATAACTTTTTTTTAATTTTTACATTTTTTAAGTTATAGTACGAAAAAAAGAAATTGCAAAAATTATGATTTGTAATTCTATGCGATATTTTATTTTTATTTTTATTTGCGGTAACTTTGTAATGTCCAAATACTTGAGAGAGATACGTTTGCAAGAAGCAAAAGAGTAAATCTTTGAAATAAAAATATGTAACTCTATTATTACTTTTTAAATAGGTAATATACATGTTATGTGATTTTTTTTCATAATGTTGTAGTTAAAGTATAAAAACATACGACCATAGTAAGAAAATAAAATTTGCACCATTATTTTTAGTAATTTTATGCGAATTTTTTTCTTACTTTTATTTGCAGTAATTTTGTAATGTCCACTGTGAGCAAATATCTACAGAGCCACAATCTCTAAGTGACAGAAGTAAAAAAAATTCCGAGCGCCGCCATACATACCGACTTAGATAATTCACAATGACACGTTTTCTCGAATCTCGAAGTTATGTCACCTAAAAGTAGGGACAAGATAATAGGTCACTTTTGACATTTCATCAAAATTCAACAACGTAACCTTGTAACGGCGGGCATAAAATAAGAACTGCACAATTGCTTAACTTTTTTCAATTACGTTTACATATTTATTGTAATAATGACCGATTCGAGTAATTTTACGGTTTGCTTTCACTAATAAACCATTCTAAACATAATAAACAATTTCTGATCTAAAGAACTGAACGTCGTTACAATGTTGCGTCAGTCAACCCTTTTTCTTTTTAAACACTAGGGATGTTACTCTAAAAATCGAAAGCTGATAGGATTGTAAGTTGAATCGAATGCAATGATTACTTGTGAAAAAAAATCACCATAAATTTATAACCACGTTGTGATTATAATAAAACCTAATTATACATATTTATTATTCTTTTAACTATCTATAAAAATACAAAAAAATAACTAAATAGAAAGGTCATTGATGTTGGGTGCAATTTAGGTGGATGTTGCTGGCAACACCAGTGCCTGTCGATGACATGATGATGACGCAGTCTTTTGTTGTTGTGCGAATTGACTGTGCGTTTTTGGTGTGCTCTCTGTTATTTTCTTCTGATCCGGCTTTTTCATTGAACTGATCTTACTGACTACGTTTACCTGGCTATAAATTGGACTCCGATTGCTTAACGATTATTAAACAAGAAAAACATTACAGTCTTACTATGTCGAAACGGGGGAAAACTCTAAACAGTCAATCTCGCGAACTAGTGCTGAAATTGTACAATTATTTTGGACGTGAATCAGTTAACGATGGGCCTCTTTTACCATTGAAACCACCGAGAGAACGCGTTGCCGAAGCATTGGGAATAGGGAAGAAGACAGTAACTCAAATTCTGAAAGAGAAATACGGACCATCAGGCTCAGAAGATAATACTTTACGTACACCGAAAAAACGAAAGAGGGACAAGAAAATTGTTGACGTTGATAATTTTGATGCTACTGCAATTCGCAACCACATTTATGGATATTACTCGAGAAAAAAATATCCTACACGGGAAAAGCTATTGAGTTCGTTAAAAGGCGCAGGTTTATTTTTTGGAGGCAAATCGTCTCTATCAAAGGTTTTGAAATCGATTGGCTTTAGATTTAAAAAATCCGACAAGCGGAAAATCCTGCTAGAACGCTACGATATTATTTTGAAGAGAATAACATTCTTATTGACGAAACATGGTTGAATGCGAACCATACGGTTACGCGGACATGGACCGATGATACAGCGGCCTCCACCTCAAAAGTTCCATCGGGAAAAGGAGCCCGACTTATTATATGTCACGCGGGATCAGCTTCTCAAGGTTTTATTCCAGACTGCCTCCTCGCATTCGCCTCTAAAACTACAACAGATTACCATGAGGAAATGAACTTTGATGTTTTTAAAGAGTGGTTTGAGAAGCTGCTAGTCAGCTTAGAAAACGCATCGAAAATTATAATGGACAATGCTCCGTATCATTCTGTACAAGTTGATAAACCACCAACTCAAGCAAATAAAAAGCAAGAAATTGTCTCGTGGCTGGTAATAAATGGTGTGGAGGCAAGTCCAACTTTATTAAAAGTTGAGTTGTTAAATCTGGTAAAAGCAACTAAGCCGTCCAAGCTCCGCTATGTAATCGATGAACTAGCCCTAGAGCATGGACACGAAGTTATTCGATTGCCTCCCTACCATTGCCAGTATAACGCCATCGAGCTTATTTGGGCACAAATAAAGGGTCATGCAGCGCGGAACAATACTGAACCACCCTTCAGTACTGCTAAAATGATGACTCTGCTACAAACTGCATGTGCAGAAGTCACTACAGAAGACTGGCGAAAAGTCGTGGAGAAGACAAAGAAAATAATTTTACAAGATTTTGAACGAGATGTGAGAATAGACAATATTATTGAAAATGAATTAATAATATCTCTGAGTGCTGACAGCAGTGATGAAGATAGCAGTTCCGATAGTTCAAGTGAATAAAAGCAATTTTTTTGTTAAATTACGTAGGTACTTGTCTTATTTTGCTCCTTTAATTTATGAAAGAAAAAATAATAATGGGACAGGGATTCGCATGATCATTTTTAAAATTCACATATGTTTCAAGTCTGTATCGATTCATTCGATTCATTCATTTAATCGATGTCTTTAAGCAGGTCACCTCACTATGAATATAAAACTGACATCTGTCAAAAGTGACCTATTATCTTGTCCCTACTTTAATTAGTGCTTGTAACCGAGCATTTTGACATTGCGCAGCGTTGTAGTCAGCTTGAAATCGCCTTACGACTAACTAAAAAGCCTGCCCACTACAAAGCTTGGGCAGGGTTTCGGCTCGAATACTTTTTTTGCACGGTTATGACTATAGATTGCTCGATTTGCTTGAAGATCGTCCATAATGTCCAAATACACAAGAGAGATACTCGTAACTGCCAAACTCCATTTCCCCTTAATACACACGTTATTATAGTTTTTATCCAGAAAGAGGCATTGTGGACACAACTTATATCCTATCCATGCCAAGATGTAGGATTTTGTACAAACTGTTGAACAGAAAAGTAACATATATGTAACAAATAAATAACAGAAGTTTTATTAGCGTCTAGGGCCTTGAAATAAATTGTCTGCAATAAAATTTTAAAGCGTCGCAATTTGTGGTTAACATATCGTCTTTTTTACGCTTGAAACACTTGGACATATCAAGGTTGCCAAGTTGGACATTTCACGTTCCACTGTCCAGAAAGAGAGTGACATTTTTTGGATGTTTATAAATGTACGTCGGCATTTGAGTGATGAATGGTTTCAAGAGAATACAACGCAAATGAAACTTTAAAGTGGCGATTAAATTAATACGGTATGACGCTATGCTGTATTAATTTTACCTTCAAATATACCAAAAAAAGTGGTAACAAAAAGTAACTGTTTTATTGCACCTAGTTTAAACTTTTCAACGTCTTTTTCTAGACAAACTATATGCTCAATTCCTCGAGTCTCAATTTTTTTTTTGGTACGGTTGTAAAATGGTTACGTTACCGATAATTATTGTTAAAGTAACCGGTATCGCTTTACCATTAAAAAATAATCCTGCCGCGACCGCTACGGTACCATAATCGCATTGAGTTTTCGTTTTAAACTATGATTCGATTAACAGTGCGACATAAAAGACTTGAAAATAAATGGATCACCACCGTCACTTTTTTAGCATATTTTGCATTATGACACTGTTTTCCTGTTCAAAATCCGCAAAATAACGTAAAACGAGAAAAATGCTAGGATGTTAACTATGATTTATATCTCAGATTGTGGTTCTAGCAAAAGTGATAATTTAGTTCCCGAATAATTCATTTCATCTCTTTTGTGTCGCACTGTAAGGAAACATGATAAAATTCCTCAATCCCTCTTTGAAATAACAAGCTTAGCATAGAACCACGTCGTGCTAGTAGAAAAGTAACTTAGGCTGCTGGTTTTCGTTGAGTGCTTAAGGCAATTGTGATACCTAACCTAAATAGTAAGTATTAGGTAGAATTTACCGAGTAGGTCTATAATATTACGCTGTTTCGGAATTTCAAAAGGATTTGAAATAGGACTTATTCAGTAATTTTGTTTAAGAATACGTTTGTTCTAATTATTCTTATTACTATTCTGATAATATTTTTACTAGGATTTTGTAACTATTAGAGGATTTTTTTTCCTTTATTTACGACATCAAAATAAAATAAATCTATAAAGCTACACTTACCCGTGAAGCCGTGGTGGTCTAGAGGTAGTGATGCGCGCCTTACAATCGTGAGGTCGTGGGTTCAAATCCCCAGTCCCGTACCAATGAGTTCTTTGGAATTTATGTACGGAATTTCACATCACTGGCTTTTCGGTGAAGGAAAACATCGTGAGGCACCCTGCATGCGTCCGTAGAAGAAATTCGATGGCGTATGTGAATCCACCAACCCGCACGGGGACAGCGTGGTGGACATGGCCCAATCACCCTTCGTGGGTAGGCCTACGTCCAGCAGTGGACTATTAAAAGGCTAGTACAGTACACTTACACAAAATTAAATAGATATCCCCCCACACAATAATAATTTTCTGCGTACATTATTTTTTTTCTTGCAATTATTTCAAATAATGCATAGGTAGGTAGTAGTAGGAAGGAAATTATAGTGAAGGCGGCAATTACGAAAATCCTTCAACTTCAAAACACTGAAGATTCCAATTTAAACTATATCCGTTCCTTCATTTTCGCCCCCAACGAACATTCTCTAGTTTACTTTAATGTCACTTACAGAGTGTAATTAGCACTATGTTCGTGTAATAACTGGTAATTAAGTAATTTCCTCTTTATTGTGCTGTCACCCTTTGAAGCAAAACAGCATATGCTAAAGTGCCAAGCAATTAATACTGAATTAATATTATAAAGTAAGTTCGTATAGGCCAGTCTTGGTGTAATATGTTTTTTAAGCCTGAAGGGTTTTGGTAAGGCAAAGCGTTTAAAATAAACAAGACCTGATCCCGTACTAAAGAGTTCATTGGTAACACATCACAGCTGTGATGTAGTATGCATAATATGCTGCCTTTTTGTGATAAACAAAGTGAGTATGTGAGTTTAGCGACGTGTTCTGAAATCCGAATCATAGGGTTCAGATCACGTCACAAGACACATACGCTACGTTGTTTATCATAAGAAGGGCAGTAGGTATGTACGTCGGTACACTGAACTTACACTGGACCAGCGAGATGTATACGTAATTTTGGGGTCAAACGTACACCCAAATCAGTTCAAGTCCAAACCTCAAAGTCAAATCAAATCATTTATTGCAACCATTAAGTATCTGGCCAAAAGTCAGCGGGGGTGAAGAAACGCACACAAACCAAAATAAAAGCAAGTTTACACGCACACAAATGTAATTAACTAACACTAGCTGAAAATTAACGCAACACAAGCGCAACCAGTCCGATATATTTATATAAAGAGCATGACCGCCGGTCGCGTACTTTTGGCAGAGGGGTACGCTTTGCAGTGTCGACCCCTTTTGGTTAGGTTAGTGATTGAAACATATGAAATTTACATGCGGTTCTTAGTTAACATGTTTTGTATAGTTATACCAAAGATTATCAAAAATACAAGTATTTTTGATAATCTTTGGTTATACATATGACCCTATAAGGGTATGGCAGTTTTATTATTTGTATTGGAACGATTTATTATTAGATTCTAGATGGTCCTTAAAAAAATCGTCTTATTCGTTATAGCATTTCGATAATAGGATTATGTTTAGTTGTTTTATGAAACAGTTTTCACTTTCGATATCTTTTAGATTATTTGACAATATATTGAATATTTTTATAGCCATAGAATTTGGGCTAGAACTGTGCATTGCTAAGTTAGACTTTGGTTCCACGAGTTTATGTCTATATTGTGATCTAATTTTGTGCGATTTATCAAACGCTTTGTTAAAATAGTAAGGGTGCTTTTTGATAAATTTGCATATTTCAAATATTTAAATAGATTTAGCTTTATATAGTATAATACCAGGGACATAATTTCAAGTTTTATGAAGTATGGTTTATGAAATTTTGGTTTGGTAATACTGGGAGTTATACCTAATTATAGGACTTGCAAAGTTTTTGAATAGATTGATGTCGTTTTCTATCAAACAAAATTATTTTTCGTAAATTGGGCAGCACATACTTGCAACATGTACAGAATTCGAATAGTTTGCACAATCGATCGAACTTCCATGTAGGTTATTGTTGATTTATCGAAAAACGAGTCAGCCGATTTCGATAAAGTTTAAATGAGACCACCTTGGGAGGATATCTACCTTCTCAAAATAAAAAATAAACTTTTTTGAAATTGGTTCACAATTGGCCAAAATATCGATAATCACACACAAAAACTACATACAAACGAATAGAACTTCCTTTTTGGAAGTCGTTTAAAACAATATTTCTAAGTGTATCGGCTTTAATTGTACACATATAAGTAATTTTTATAGACTACATTTTTTCTCTTATTTCAGCATACCATTTCTGAATGAGGTAACAAGGTACCTATATAAATTATAAACTAATCAGAGTAAAAGCGATATTATTTCTAAGATCATTTCCTAATGCTAAAATGTTTTTGATGAGAAATTTTATGATTCTGAAAAAAATATAACGAAATACCTACGCAAATAGCGCTTTTTATTTTCACGGGTAACACGATAAAATTTAACGTTTCGGACCCATCTTTTAATGGCAACATATTTTCTGAAGCTGAAGGCATGTTGACAATATTAGGATCTAATGTTGCCTAGAATTTTATGTGTTTTTTATTGCGTACTCAGTTGGCTTTAGTGCTAATACGTTGTAGATATAAATTTACTACATATTTGATTCAAGTGTCTACAAGTACTCATGAAAAAAACCGGACAAGTGCGAGTCAGGGTCGCACACCGAGGGTTCCGTACAAATCCAGAAAAAATCACAAATATGGGAAGTAAGTTGTTAAAATCTCTATACCATAACCATCGACAATTTTTTTTTTCACTTTTCTCGTCATACATCGAAAATTACACACTGTTAAAATAATTGAAAACCTGTTTTAGCATGTGCTCATGAAGTTCTTTTATATGATACCTTACATGATACAATTTACTCACTTTGAATTTTGAACCCATATTTTGTTAATTTTGACGCCCTTTTTGAAAGTGATCCTATATAAGGGTTCCCTTTTTTCCGTTTGAGGTACGAAACCCTAAAATTGGTTTTAACAAATTTCAGTTAAAATATTTGTTTAATCAAAAATTTTGCTAACTTTACATGAATAGAAAATACCCAATAACTTGCTTATCGTTCCCATAACAAATGTTTTATTGCTATTTAGCAAAATAGCTCCATAAGTTTTTTAGGACCTTTGTGAACTAATCTAGCTAATTAGCTATATAAAGGTAGTTTTCAAAAGAAATGCTAAAACACACAAGCTTTTTGTACATAGAGCCTCGGCTACTGCATGGTACAGTATGTAATTATTTGCTTTGTTTATTTTGGAAAATGATTTCCTATCATTTTCTTTCGTAAAAATTACAATTAATATTTTCGGATCCTATTATTTTTGGCATTGCTTGTAAAATATGGCCGCGTAACGGCAGCTTTGAACAGAAATAAATTTAGAAAATACAAAATTTTAAATACTGTTGCTTTATCTGTCAATTTGTTTACCATATTTTTAAGCTTTTTTGGGCTACTGTACTGTACACAGTCTGAGCCCATTTTGCAAAATGTTCTTTGTCCCTTTGATGCAACTATATCCAATACTATTTAATACAAATATAATTATGTAGGTACTACACTATCTTCTAGAATCTTATTGCTCAATAAAAAAAACTTTGCATCGCTGATGTGAACTCACGGATAAAAAGATATACGACGGAAGGATGTTCGACATACATTTTGAATATGATTTACGTGGTAAAAAGTGACTATAATTTCCTTATGGCTCTGAATATACTCTTATTTTTCTATGCTCATATCATACCTGCATAGTTCCGTAGAAAAATTACTATGACGTATTTTAATCCACCTACCTGCACTTGAAGAGCTTAGCGGATGGCTCAATTGCGCTTCCTGTATTTAGGCAAATATTCAGCAGGGAAGTAGTAAAAAGCTAGTATAGTACATTATAATTACCACTGATAAATTTAGGTAGACACAAAGATCTGAATAAGCCTTAATTTTTTTAAGTGCCTGCATTAAGTATAACAAAATATATACCAAAAATTAGCATGACCGACTTCACCCGTGTACAGAATTCGCGAATATTTCGTACGGATCGATGTAGCATTTTTCACATTATTGTTGATTTATCAAAAATGGCTCAGCCGATTTCGATAAAATTTGAATGGGACCAATTTCGAAGTATACTCTTTCCAATAAAAAAATATTGAAATTGGACTACTACGAAAAAAGTTATGCGTGGTTATACATAAATATATTTTATCTTATCTTAATATATATAAATCTCGTGTCACAATGTTTGTCCTCAATGGACTCCTAAACCACTTAACCAATTATAATAAAATTCGCACACCATGTGCAGTTCAATCCAACTTGAGAGATAGGATAGTTTAAATCTCAAATTATAGTCGCAATTTTAATTTATTTAGCCACAGCAACGCGTGGCCGGGTCAGCTAGTCTTAATATATATAAATCTCGTGTCACAATGTTTGTCCTCAATGGACTCCTAAACCACTTAACAGATTATAATAAAATTCGCACACCATGTGCAGTTCGATCCAACTTGAGAGATAGGATAGTTTAAATCTCAAATTATAGTCGCAATTTTAATTTATTTAGCCACATCAACGCGTGACCGGGTCAGCTAGTATATATATAGGTATATACGCGTCGATTTTTATACCTCCTCCGGTGGTTCGTCGGTCAAAAACTACAAACACTAAGTACTACATAAAAAGCAATTGGATCATCTACAGACCCAATTTATCATCAGATTATCTTTTAGACCTTTAGCGTCTGTGGATGATTCAATTACTTGTTATGTAGTAGTAAGTAGTATTGTACAATATGTGCAAAAAGAGAACCGTCGTGGCGTTACAGTGAACTAACAATAAGATTTAATCAGCAGCCAAGGTATCGACTACACTTGGTAGACGCGAGTACTGATGAAAACCGAATTGGTGTCTACCAAGTATCAAACACTGTTAGTTGTACTAGCAATGACAGAGCAGTGTTGTCAATGTTGTCAAATTAGTAACATTTTGACTACCTAGTGGCTCAGTGGTTAGTGACCCTGACTTTTGGGTCAAAGAGGCGTGGGTTGGATCCCCACCCAGGGTAAGCATTTATGTAATGAACATACGTGTTTGCTTTGTGTCTGGGTGTTATTTTGGTACTATCTATATAGGTATGTATTTAAAATATGTGTATGTAGTATATCAGTCTCTGGCAGCCATATCACAAGCTTTGCTTAGTTTGGGGTCAGAGACCGTGCGTAAGATGTCCCCTAATATTAAAAAGAAACTTGGTACACGGGCGACCACATCTACGACGCTCCTCATTTTTCACAAACTATATTTTGTCATATTTAATAAAGGAACATAAAAAAGCTTTAATCCATATTGCTTCCAACCTTACTAGATAAAGCTTAAGTACTATAGCGGGACCAGTATGTAGTAGACGTCCTGCGATTGTTATGATGATGATACTAACCCAGTTTTCCCTGCTACACTACTATCGGACCGGGTCAAGCCAGGCTATACTGATGGGTACAACTTAAATCGGCAAATGCCCGTAAAGCCCAACGCCCTTTGTTTTCCTTAACACAATCTGTGTGGGTCATAAAAATTTGGGTTAAGTCTACTTTATCGTTTGTTTCAATTTTCTACACCGTTTGCTTTTGTGCATTTCAGTTGTTGTGTTTGTTGTGGAAATTGAAATATTTTGTAGAAGATTAATTGGTTGGTTATAAGTTATATATCATTAACTATATCGTCAATATTCTAATAAAGTTTTAGCCCACTGCTGCAACCTGCAACGCATATGCTTCACAAACTTCTGATCTACAATATTCTTCCATGTATTATATTGCATATGTAATTGACCATTTGAATAAAAAATGTTTTCAAAAATTTATTTTGTAATGTAAGGATCATACGTTCATCAAACTTTTTTCGTTTGTTATTTCCCCGATAATTACATAGTTTATACTACATTAATTAACCGGTGTAAAGTTGGCAGCCAACTCTAGCAGCCAATATAACCCGACCAAATAAAGTGTACTTTTTTGTGAAGTTAGCAGCTATGGCTGCTAACAACGTCAAGAACGTAATAAAGCTTTCAAACACTAATACCAATGTAATCAGAAAACCTTAATTATAGTCTAAGCTACACCCTACATAAAAATTGAACCCTATTATTTAGCTCAATAATAAGATTAATAACTCTTTACAAGACTTTTTGGGACCGAGTTGCCTTCGTCCGTGGGTAGGAACCCATTTATTTTATCCCCCACACGTGGTCCTGGGTGGTGCTAACCAGGCAACAACCATTCTGGTAGGCTTTAGCCGTGGCGAGAGACCACCCATCAGACTAAGCCGCGCCGCCAAGCGGCTCTCTTGGGATCGTGTTCCGGCGCGAAGTCTGGTGACGTCAATCGGGAAGTTGGGTCGGAACAGTAGCGTCGTCTGGTGGATGAATACGGTGCACACATCGATTACCGCATCGGACGGCCAGCCGTGGAGGGCAGCGGGATCCGAGGCACGGTTTGTCGCTGGCCGACCGCAGATAGTAGGGGGCCCAAGTAGTGAGCTAGCCATCATGAAAGGCTGCCCCGCCATCTGTCGAAAAATCCCAGGGATGCGCCATCGTGCCGGTTGGCGACCGGACGAGAGGGCCCGATGGACATCCTTGGGGGGGGGGGCTCGGGCGTCCCCGCGGTCTCCAGGCTGGTCTCCCATAGATGTGTGTGGTTTGTGTGTTGTACCACTGAATTCTACTTAGGGTGACGCCTCGTTCCACTGCTGACCTCCTACCTACTTTACTCCGCAAGCATGAGAAACAATAAAAGAAAAAGAACGTATACACAGCGGCAGCACTCCCTCTCACTCAAAGTGCACCTGTGCAATATTCGGGGCCTGCACTCCAATCTCACGCCTGTCCATCATCATCTTGAGACAGAACGACCCCACCTATTGTTTCTCACGGAGACGCAGATTGCTGGTCCATCCGACGTGTCGTATCTATCTTACCCAGGGTATTCTCTCGAGCATCTTTTCAAACCACGTGCGGGTGTATGCGTTTACGCCCGGGTTGACATTTGCTTTCTGCGTCTTCGAAGGTTTGAAGACCCTTCTTTTTCAGTGCTCTGGGCTCTGGCGGACACTGGCATAGAGAAGATTGTCTATGCCTGTGTATACCGATCGCATAGCGGAGACCGGGAGGCAACTAGACTTACTGATTACCTCAGTGAGGTGGCGGATGCTGCTCAGCTCAGCTACCCTTCGGCCCAATTAGTGATCCTGGGGGACTTTAATGGCCATCATAAGGAGTGGCTTTACCCATACCTGGACACAAACCATGCTGGGCTTGAAACGCGCAAGCTAGCTTTGACGCTAGGTCTTACCCAGCTGGTTCATGGCGCCACACGGGTACCTGATGTTGGCTCGCATACGGCCTACTGCTTGGACCTTCTGCTAACAACTGATCCAGACCGATATTCAGTGGCGATTTCCTCTCCGTTAGGTACATCTGATCACTGTCTGGTGAAATCCGTATCCGTCTACTCCCCTTCAGACCCCAGTCCAAAAGGGTCACGGCGGGTGTGGCGGTACAAGTTGGCAGATTGGGATGAGATGCGGTGTTTCTTTGCGTCTTATCCTTGGCAGCCTGTGTGCTTCTATTCTGATGATCCTTCTTCGTGCGCGGATGCCGTGACAGACGTGCTTCGTACCGCCATGGAATACTTCATCCCATTTTCGGACGTGCCTCTGTCCAATAAAGCTCGGCCCTGGTTTGGGCCTGAATGTGGACGCGCCGAAGCGCAAAAGCATCAGGCTTACCTGGCTTGGGTCGATGCTCGTAACCGTAAGACGAAGGACATACATCTGAGGAAGAAGACTTACAATAAGGCTGCTAAGTCCTGCAAAAAGGTTATACGGAGGGCTCGCTTTGAGCATATTAGTCGAATAGGGAACAAGCTTGCTTCTTACCCTGCGGGTAGCAAGGCATTCTGGTCCCTAGCTAAATCAGTCGAAGCGAACTTCTGCCGCCCTTCATTGCCTCCGTTGCTGAAACCCAATTGTTCGCTGGCTCATACCGCGGTTGAGAAGGCAAATTTATTTGCATCTCAATTTGCGGAGTCTTCGCGTCTGGACCCCGGTAGTGCGAGACCTCCAACTTTGCCAAACTGTGGCACCTCAATGTGTGAAATACATATCCGGCAAAAGGAGGTTCTCAAAGTTCTCCGCAGTCTAGATGTGAACAAGGCCAGTGGCCCAGATGGTATTCCAGCTATTGTACTAAGGACTTGTGCGCCTGAGCTGTCGCCTGTGTTGACCCGCCTCTTTCGCCTCTCTCTGAAGACGGGTCAAGTGCCCAAATCTTGGAAGCTTGCTAACGTGCAGCCTGTACCCAAAAAAGGTAGCCGTCCTGACCCTGCCAATTACAGACCGATTTCGATCACGTCCATACTTTGCAAGAGTATGGAACGTGTTCTTAACAACAGGCTCCTGGCCTACCTGGAAGCAAATGACCTACTCAGTGACCGCCAGTACGGCTTTCGCCGAAACCGGTCTACTGGGGACCTTCTGGCGTACGCCACACACATTTGGAGTGAGGTCATTGAGAAGCACGGGGAGGCGCTGGCTGTCTCCTTGGACATCTCGAAAGCTTTTGACAGGGTCTGGCATGAGAGCCTTATTGGCAAGCTTCCATCTTACGGCCTGCCTGCTGATTTCTGCGCATGGATATCAGATTTCTTGAGGAATCGGTCGATACGAGTGGTTGTAGATGGTTTCTCGTCAGACCAAATGGATATCAATGCCGGTGTTCCTCAAGGGTCAGTGCTCTCTGCGACGCTTTTCCTACTGCATATTAACGACTTGCTAAAGCCTGGTATTTTTGGGTACGCAGACGACAGTACAGTCATGGAGAGCTACACATCCGAAGCAAGAACGAGCGGGGCACAGATCGAGTCACTCAGAGAGGCTATGGTCGAACGGCTCAACTTGAGTCTGGAGGCGGTATCTGACTGGGGTGATGCTAACCTGGTCAAGTTTAATGCCACGAAAACTCAAAGCTGTTTGTTTTCGGCCAAAAAGAGGCCCTTCCAACTGTCTCCTGCTTTCCGTGGTGTATCCGTTCCGGTAACTAACAGTCTGGAACTATTAGGCGTTACGCTATCATCGACTCTCAACTTTGGGTCTTATATAGAGTCAAAAGCCCAATTAGCCTCAAAAAAACTTGGTGTTCTCTCTATGGTGAGACGGTATTTCACACCTGAGCAACTGCTTAGTCTTTATAAAGCGCAAGTCAGGTCTTGCATGGAATACTGCTCTCACCTTTGGGATGGCTCTGCCAAATACCAGTTGGAGGCTTTGGAGTCCATTGAAAGGCGAGCCAGGAGGCTGATAGGCAACGAAACCTTGACTGAGTCGAAGCTGCAAAGTCTTGAGCATCGACGTAGGGTGGCGTGTCTGTCTGCCTACTATCGGATACACTTCGGTGAGTGCGCCCAGGAGTTGCACGATCTGGTCCCACCAGCCCCTTTCTTCTATCGTACGGCTAGACAGACGCGACCAAAGCGCCACCCTTTTATGGTGGACATCCCACGCGTTAGAACAAAGCGTTTTGAGTCCACATTCCTCATACGAACTGCCAGAATGTGGAACGCTTTGCCTAAGTCTGTCTTTCCGTTAAAGTACAATGTAGGTGTCTTCAAATCTCGAGTAAATAGGTATTTTCTAGGTAAGCGTGCTACATCCTAGACCGCATATCTGCTTTACATCAGGCAGTGTGTAGTCAAACGCAAACCTATTTAAAATAAAAAAAAAAAAAAAAACAAGATTACACGGCGCGGTGGATTCACGGCGCGATGGATTTCAACCGGGTTGGACGTCATTACGTCGGGTTGGTTACAAATTCTGATTCTTGGGTACATAAGCTATCAGAAATATGTAAAATAAAATTAGCTAAAATGTTTCTTGATGCTATTTTGGCTCTAAAAACTTGACACATTTTTTGAAAATTAAAAAAAATGCATTTCTTTTTTTTCCAAATTATTTAAATGAATCACGCAACAACAGCTATTGCGCTATATATATAACAGAAAAAGTTTCAGGGCCCTAAAAAACACTATTAGGCGAAAATTCTCGACAAAATCTGAAAACTGTAGATTTATATTTAAATTACGAAAAAATAGGGCTTAGATTCACAAAATATGGGTTCAAAATTCAAAGTGTTTAACCGTATCATGTAAGGTATCATATAAAAGAGCTTCATTAGCACATGCCAAAACAGGTTTTCAATTATTTTTACAATGTTTGATTTTCGATGTATGACGAGAAAAGTGAAAAAAAAACTTGTCGATGATTATAATATTGAGATTTTAACGACATACTTCACAATTTTGTGAAATTTTTTAGATTTGTACAGAACCCTTGGTGTGCGAGCCTGACTCGCACTTGTCGAGTTTTTTTTTTCTATGTACGTTACGCGATTATTCCGCCAATTAATTATGAACCGATTTTCTTTTGTTTGAAACATCATACTTCAGAGGTTATTAAATCCTACTTAATATTATAAACGCGAAAGTTTGTGAGGATGGATGGATTGATGTATGGATGTTTGTTATTCTTTCACGCAAAAACTACTGAACGGATTGAGATGAAACTTTGCTATAATATAGCTTATATATCAGAATAACACATAGACTATAAATTATAATGATATTTTGCGTATGCGGGCGAAGCCGCGGGTAAAAACTAGTTTTATATAAATTTCATTTAATCCATTTAAATTTTATCGAACTCAGAGGAGCGGTTTTTGAAATATCAAGAATATTATAAAAATATCATACATAGATTCGAGCGTACTTTACGCATTTTGTGCGTAGATTGCATTGATTAATGCCAGTTGTGCCATTTTGGGCGAAAAATAATTGAATTATGTTTATTTAGACAAGAAAACTAATTTGTTTTAGCGAAGAATACCCGCGTTAATTGAAAACCGAAAACACGATACTAAGACAAGGATGTTTGTTAATTTTGGAACAATTAGGCGTCGTCCCTAAAACTCTAAGCAGGAAATAAAAAAAAAAAAATTTCGTAAATATTCTCTTTTCCTTGTGCTGTTTAAAGGGTACGACAAAACAAAAATATAATTATTTAGTCTTTTTCTTGGTAGGTATTTAGAATGGTATTTAACCGCCTTACCACAAAAGATTTAAACACGCTTTAAAAACTGTTTAACCCTCCGCGTACAAGGTATACGTATATTACGGAAATTTAAACTGTATACGTGTATCTATAGTTTCTTGCAGTTGTGTAAAAGAAAACCTTCGCAGTTATCGTTAAAAAAAGTAAGAGCCGTTTATGACGTAAAAAACCGCATGTTTCGACACTCATTAAAATCAAAACCTACAGGGTACTTTCCGTTGACATAGAACTATGAAATTTGGCGAGAAGCATTGTCTCAGAGTACACCTATAGGAATAAATTTGAAACCTGTACATTTTTATTTAAATCACAAAAAATAGGGTCTCAATATTCACAAAGTGTGGGTTCAAAATTCAAAGTGATTAAATCGTATCATGTAAGGTATCATATAAAAGAACTTCATTAGCACATACTTAAATAGGTTTTTAATTATTTTAAAAATGTGTAATTTTCGATGTATGACGAGAAAATTGAAAAAGTTTTTTTTTTTATTATTGTAGTAAAGAGATTTTAACAACTTACTTCCCAATTTTGTGAAATTTTCTGGATTTGTACGGAACCCTCGATGTGGGAGCCTGATCCGCACTTGTCCGGTTTTTTTATAATCACCTTACTAGGTAGATATTTAGCGTGGGGCAAAGTATAGGAATAGGAATAAAATCGAGTAAATAGGTACCTTCTAGGTAAGCGTGCTACACCCTAGACCGCACATCTGCTTAACATCAGGCAGTGTAGTCAAAGGCGAACCTATTCGAAATAAAAAAAAAAAAAAAATAGTATACCACGTTGTACGCGAAAGGAGTTTTAATCCCCTTGTACGTGAAGGGTTAACCGTGCAATTTGTACTTTTTAAACCTTGTCTAAAGCGTGCGTAAAACATTTGTAGTAAGACAGTAGGTAAGTTTTCAAACTAATTTTATCATTAAAAAGCTAATACTAGGCATGCTAGGTATTTAGGTAATGTTTAGACATAAGCTTGAAAGTCTAAGGGCTTTGTCAGAAATTTTGTGCTCAGAGACGAAATATAATTTCACGCACAATTTATACAAAATATGTAGGTAGTACAATTTTGTCACTTTAGGGTACGTTGTTTAATTTCGCTACGTATGTATTTAGTGACACAATTAGCTTCGTAATTAGAAATATTATACACTAGTAGATGGGGGAAGATTGCTAGCGAGTTGAAACATGGATGTGGATAAATTAAGCTAAAATTACACATCTACGAGTACACGTTACATTATTTAGTACTCCTACACACACAACATTCGGATACAAAGGTCGCTTCATTTTACCTGACTTCCCCGAAAATAAGGTTTCTTTAAAGGTGGTTTCACTAGGTCAGCGCGCGAAATAAATGTTTTTGGGTTTTTTGGCATTTACCGATAAACTGTTCATTGTAAGTTTACGAAAACTCATTAATGGCCATAAATAGATGTTTACAAGGTACATACACTTATTTACCCAAAATAATGGTCAGTCTAAGGTCTAAGAGAAGAAGAAAAACTAATAAGAGTAGAAAAATAAATTTACATATGTACTGTACTGTACCAGCCTTTTTAGTAGTCCACTGCAGGACGTAGGCCTACCCACGAAGGGTGATTGGGCCATATCCACCACGCGGGCCCAGTGCGGGTTGGTGGATACACATACGCCATCGAATTTCTTCTATGGACGTATGCAGGTTGCCTCACGATGTTTTCCTTCACCGAAAAGCCTGTGGTGTGAAATTCCGTACATAAATTCCAAAGAACTTATTGGTACGGGACCGGGGATTCAAACCCACGACCTCACGATTGTAAGGCGGGTGGGCACTACCTCTTGACCACCACGGCTTTTTACATATTAATAATTTACATATAATCACTTATAAATGGTAACAATTTTTTCTTAGTGATTTAAATATATGTTAAAAAATGGTTTTGATCGGATGATGTTTTGGTAATTTATTTCTAATAACAGCCTTAACAACAGGCATGATGTAGTCAAATGCAAGCCTGACGTGAATTAAAAAAAAACCCAAGCGTCAATTTCCATCGACGCGGCATTTTTTCTGTTTCAATTTCTTTGTTTCAGCTCTACTAATCTTAAAATCCCTTTTTCATCATGAGATCCGACATTTTGCCAAAAGTCAAATTAATAAACTCAAACAGATGTGCCTTATTGACGTGCACGAGTGCGTGAACGCGACGCCTTTTCGTCAACTCGGCGGATTTCTTTGAAACATTATAACACGCGTTTCATTAAGGATTTAATATAAAATGAATCGCATTTTGGAACGTCGGCTATGCGATAAATACGAGTTATATTTTGTACTCTCTCCGTGTATTACGATTTTTAATTGCTTTCTTAATCGGCCACAGCTGTCTTAGTGCGCTTGTTCACAGCAATTTGTTTCACCGGACAATGGATTGTTTTTTACACCGGATTCAAATATTATTTTTTTAGTGTAATTACACTAAAACATAATATTTCGTAACAATCTAAGGGATGAAAATAGTTTTCTTCCGGGACGTAAATTTCACTAAATATGTACCAAACATTTTGTTTTTTTGAAAATTTTTTGTTGTGTTGGCATTAATTCCCATCCTACGAAACGACCGGAGAAATGTTTAATTTCTGATTTCACTTTAAAAGCATGGTATTTCATGAAACTATAACTTACTTACAATGTAATAATAATGTTTTCTTCTAACAAAAGATCTCGCGTGGCGACCATAATGAAACGTTAATGGAAGTCCAGTATTATTTGTTCAGGCCCAGATTGTTTAGGATCATTGTTTCTTGAACATCTGTGAGTGGCAACGCAATATATTATTGTTTCATTTTGGGACAAATCGTACTAGAGTTACTATTTCGGATAACTGATATCTTGAGGAAGTAAACATTGATAGTATTACTATGTATGATGTTAAATATAAAAGGTGTTGTTTTGAAAAACGTGATCGACGTACAGAATAAAACCGCGGTTTTCTCCGTGGTTCTACCGTCACCGTATCGCAGAGAAAACTTTAAAACCGCGGTTTTCTCCGTGGTTCTACCGTCACCGTATCGCAGAGAAAACTTTAAAACCACGGTTTTTTCCGTGGTTCTACCGTCACCGTACCGCAGAGAAAACTTTAAAACCGCGGTTTTCTCCGTGGTTCTACCGTCACCGTATTGCAGAGAAAACTTTAAAACCGCGGTTTTCTCCGTGGTTCTACCGTCACCGTATTGCAGAGAAAAGTTTAAAACCGCGGTTTTATTTTCTACGTCGATCAGGAGCTATAGAGGTAAAATATACTCATCATTAAAAACAATTTTTAGTATAAGAACAACCTCAAAATCAAAAACAATTTAGAAATCTTCAAAACGATTTAGAAATCAGCTGTTCCATTCAAGAAAATCATGGACTTCCGACAAATTGTAAAGAGCAGCTAATTTTTTTTCAGTTGGCTTTATAGTAAGAATGGTGTATTTAATCATGAGCATCTAAATACTTAAACTTCTGAAAGTTTCTATGCTTTCCAAAACAGCACTTTCTAGTTACCAGCAGACTTATTAATTTACGTTTTCAGTCATTTACGAGACTTGGCAGATAAAAAACTGATATTAGACGTATATAATACACTTTGTAGATCTATAATAACCTACTGTAACACATCTTGGGGAGGCAGCAAGACACTCATAATGGTTCTGGAATGGGCTCAGCGAGCCCAAAATTCTTCTAAGTAGTCATAGCATCGGTTAAATATCGAAAAAATAAGAAAAACTAACCATGATAGACATTCTGTTGGAAACACTTTTTTATTTAGTTGGCTACCTACGAGTACACAGATTTTATACCAGTTTAATTATGTCACGTCGTCAATCCTATTTTGCAGAGCTCTGTGGATGGCTTCAGTCTCGATTTGACGACTAGTTTAATTAGTTTTTAATCAAAAGGTTTTGAACCTTTTGTGAACATGTACTTGTGTCTCGAAATACTGGGTTTTCAGCTATCAGAAAATGACAGTAGAAAACGACTGCCATGAATTTGGAATTTACCTTCTACAACAAATTAATGTAAAACTAGGTTTTACCCGCGGCTTCGCCCACATACGCAATATATCATTATAATTTATAGCCTATGTGTTATTCTGATATATAAGCTATATTATTGCAAAGTTTCATCTCAATCCGTTCAGTAGTTTATGCGTGAAAGAGTAACAAACATCCATCCATCCATCCATCCTCACAAACTTTCGCGTTTATAATATTATATATATATATATTAGTAGGATCATTTAATCACTAAACGAATTATTAGTAACTATAATAATTATTTTTCGCAAAATATGGTAAAACCGCCTTCCATCGTGTACAAAATATGGTAAAACCGCCTTCCATCGTGTACAAAATATGGTAAAACCGCCTTCCATCGTGTACAAAATATGGTAAAACCGCCTTCCATCGTGTACAAAATATGGTAAAACCGCCTTCCGTCGCGTACAAAATTCGAATATTTAGCTCGAATTGCTTACATTATTGTTGATTTTTCAAAAACGGCGCATCGATTTCTTTGAAATTTAAATAAGACCACTTCGGGAGTATACCGTACTTTCGAACATAAAAAAAAAATTCGATTCGGTTTACAATTGGCGAAATTATCGATGAACATACACAAAAAAATACAAACAGACGAACATAGAACCTCCTCCTTTTTGGAAGCCGGTTAAAAAGGCAGATGTGGCCCTAATTTACAGGATTTTGTTATTTATTACTATTTACCGAGCAAACGAAGTGAGAAAGGTCTCCGTTTTAAATCGATGAAGTTTGCTTTTGTCTATACGGATGTTGATTCTCCTACAGATCGCATTTTTTGATCGCAACAAATTTCGACGAAACTTGGTATACACACACAGGTTCTATATATTAATGTTTTTTATCGTCGGCGGTTTTTGATTGGCAGGAGAGGTTTTTGTTCTCAAAAGAGGGGAAAATTTGTTGTCACGCTAAATATCAGCCAATATCGATAATATTTGGAAAGATCGTTAATGGCCTATTTAACAAGATGTGCAAGTATGAACCAAATCGGTTAATAGCGAGTCGCTTATGAAAATTCAATTAAAAAGATGTGCCAGGAGGTTTAAGCGAAAGGAGCCACAATTTTGTTAAACAAATTCAAAACTACTGAACTAAAATTTGGATTTTTCTAAGACTATTTCGCAATTTTCTTTTACACTCTAGAAGTATATACGCACAAGAATAATGTACATTTCTTCGTAGATAGCGTAGAAACCAGGCAACATCGAAACAAAACACAACAATTTCTGTTGCGGAAGTCGGTTTATAAACATTGACAAAACAATTTAACACGAATAATAATTTATTAGAATAAGAGTTGCTAAAAATAGTACCTATCGGGTATACATCATTCTTGTTAAAGGTATAAGATTTTGAAACCGTAGGTATAGTATTAACGGTATATGTCCTTGAGACTGCTGTATTTTCCCCAGAATTTTTACTTCACTCCATACAGGAAAATGTCTAATCTATACATCAAAATCTGTGGTACAGTTAGAAAAACCACTACTTGATGACAGAAAGCAAAGAAAGCGTTTCCTGATTTGCATTTGTTTAACATTGTACCAAAGGAAAATAAGGAGGAATACAATCACTTGGTACCCGCATTTCCAAGCTATAATGATGTTTTTTTTTTGAAGTAGCGAAAGCGAAATCTCGGTTTTTATACTTTTTAGTAACTCCTCAAAGATAATAATATTTTTGAGAAGAATGAATGTACCTAAGTAAAATAATATTTTTTGCCAAAAATGACATAACCGGCTTCAACCGTATAGATAATATAGAATTCAAATAGTTCGCATGGATCAATGTAGATATCACTGTTATAGTAATTTTCACATTATTATTGATTTTAGGGTTCCGTACCTCAAACGGAAAAAATCCCTTATAGGATCACTTTGTGGTCCGTCTTTCCGTCTGTCCGTCTGTGTGTATGTCAAGACTCTTTATCTCGGGAACGCGAAAAGGTATCGAGTTGACATGTAAACTGTATTCGTAATATGTATAGTCTCTTGCAGTTGTGTAAAAAAATAAAACTTCTTAGTTATCGTTTAAAAAAGTTAGAGCCGTTTATGTCGTAAATAACCACATATTTCGACACTCAAAAAATCAAAACCTACAGGGTACTTTCCGTTGACATAGAACTATGAAATTTGGCGGGAAACATTATCTCAGAGTACACATATAGGAATAAATCTGAAAACTGCACATTTTTATTAATTTCACAAAAAATGGGGCCTCAAAATTCACAAAATATGGGTTCAAAATTCAAAGTGAGTAAATCGTATCATGTAAGGTATTATATAAAAGAGCATCATTAGCACATGCTAAAACAAGTTTTTAATTATTTTAACAATGTGTAATTTACGAAGAATGACGAGAAAAGTGAAAAAAAATTTTTTTTTGATGGTTATAAGAGATTTTAACAACTTACTTCCCAATTTTGTGAAATTTTCTGGATTTGTCCGGAACCCTCGGTGTGCGAGCCTGACTCGCACTTGTCCTTGTTTTTCATAAACGACTTCGCTGATTTCGTTGAAATTTGAATGACCCACACCTAAAGTATGATCTCAAAAAAAAAAAGGTTCAACATCGGTTCATAATTGGCGGAATAATCGCGTTCCTAACATACGAAAAAAAAAACTTACGAACGAATTGAGAACTTTCTTTATTGAAATCGGTTAAAATATAACTTAGTAGACTAACTTAACGTAACTTAGAACCGGTACGTAGTATAGATTTGGCTACAAACGTTTTTTTTTTGTATTCCTTGTAGGTTTGCGTTTGACTACATATACTGCATGATGTTGAGCAGATATGCGGTCTAGGATGTAGCACGCTTACCTAGAAGATACCTATTTACTCGGGATTTGAAGAATCCGATGTTGTACTTTAGCGGGAAGACAGACCCAGGCAAAGCGTTCCACATTCTGGCTGTTCGTATGAGGAATGAGGATTCGAAAACGCTTTGTTCTAACGCGCGGAATATCCACCATAAAAGGGTGGCGCTTTGGTCGCGTCTGCCTAGCCGTACGATAGAAGAAAGGGGCAGTTGGGACCAGATTGTGCAACTCCTGAGTGCACTGTCCGAAGTGAAACCGATAAAAAGCCGACAAACACGCCACCTTACGTCGATGCTAAAGACTTTGCAGCTGCGACTTTTAAGGTTACTTGCTACTTGCTACTAAGGTGACTTGCTACTAAGGTGTCGTTGTCAATCAGCCTTCTGGCTCACCGCTCAATCGACTCCAGAGCCTCCAGTTGATATTTGGCAGAGCCATCCGAAAGGTGAACTGTACAAAGTCAACGGTACTAAACGCAAAACCTTTTAAGGGCGGGTTCAGTACATTTATTCTTTAATTTGTTCTAGGACTTTCGGAAAATCACGAAGAAAAATATCAGATTTTTCATACAATATTTTTTTGCGAATTTTCAAAAGTCGTAGTAAAAACTTATTTGTGTAGATGTACTAGACCCGGCCTTAAAAGGTTTTGCGTTTAATACCTAAGGCCCTGTATAGATACAAAATAATATTATGGAGGCAACGTCGAGCTATTATAACATAATTATTTATCACAACGTCTGGCAAACTTTATGAAATGTGAGTTAAGAAAACTCTTCACTTTCTTTGTGTATACTTCGAGGTAATCACGAAGTTAATTCTTAGAAGGATGATTTGTCAAAGTAACTCATTTCTAACCGACTTGAAAACAGCAAAGTTTTAAGTCATGTTGAGTTTTTATACTCCATTATTTTTGTTTAATGTCAATTTAAAACATTGAAAATGGTGTATTCCTGGAGCGTTTGTGTTACACGAGCCTATTTTAAATTTATTTCATTATTGTTTTGTTTTTATTGTAATTCTGCGTAGTGCCCCTACGTTAAAGTATAACAAAAAG
This sequence comes from Hypomecis punctinalis, assembly GCA_949316475.1. Lineage (NCBI taxonomy): Eukaryota > Metazoa > Arthropoda > Insecta > Lepidoptera > Geometridae > Hypomecis > Hypomecis punctinalis. The sequence continues at coordinate 11,210,037 of OX438812.1, forward strand.
TTTTTGTTTCAGTAAAATAGGCTGATTTACCATAAAATATATTTTTGTTAGAAATTAATTATGTTTTGACGGCATCGTCTGATATTCGACTAGTAAGGAACACGCCCACATTTTCATAATACTCTATAGTAATAAATAACAATGAATAAATATTAGGGGATATCTTACACACGGTCTCTGACCCCAATATAAACAGACCTTGTGGTATAAGTGCCAGAGACTGATAAACTACTTACACATATTTTTTTAATTACATCTTCTTAACATCAAACATCTTCTTCTTATACTGACCGAGATATTATACTACATAATTATAATATATCAGTCTCTAGCAACCATATCACAAGGTCTGTTTAGTTTAGGGTCAGAGACCGTGTGTAAGATGTTCACCAATAAAGATACTATACATCCAGAGATACAAAGCAATTACCTGTATTCATCACATAAATGCTTGCCTTGGGTGGGAATCGAACTCACGCCCCTTTATCCAAGTCAACAGGATTGCTAACCACTGGACCATCTTTGCAGTCTTATAATAAATCTTTCAAACTATGTCCATGCCAAGAATCAACTCAATCCGTTGGTTTGTTGCTGCTTGAAAGAGGAACAAACCAACCAACCAATAAACTAACAACTACACTTTCAGATTTGTAATATTAGTAAGGATAAGGATGTTCTAATTAGAGAAAAGATTGAGCTATAGCCCATTCATTATAATCATCATCATCTTCAGCCATAACATGGCCAGTACTGTAAATATGTGTCCCCAGTTTATAGGACTTTATGTCTCCAATAACACCGGTTGGAAGCGGGCTTCCATCTAGAGTGGATCTTGTAGTCTTATTTAGGTCATCTATCCACCTCTTGCGTCGATGTCTTACGACGCGTTTTCTCGTGGTCTCCATTCGAAAACATTTTTACTTTATCGGTCGTCAGTTATTATTGCCAGTCAGTCAGCGGATTAGATACTTTGATAATTGTTCTTTAACAAAATATATCTACTCTTCTCCTAGCTAAACTGTTACAAATCGGATTCAAATTCCAAGAGAGAAGAAAAGCAATAATAAACTCAAGGCTGTAGATGATTGTACCACCAATAAATCATCATATCAAAAATTTGCCTGGTTAATTTTAGAACTAAACATTGCGTACTTTTACAAACGCCAATATTGTTTGTTCTTATACAAAATAGGTATATTCAGAAATCTAAACAATTTTAAAATTAGTCTTGTATAAAACATCCCACGCTTTAATCCTCAGTATTAGCAGCTGATAGAGGTTAAAGCTATATTTGATTTATTCGGTTAATAATATATTTGATTTATTGGATGCTTTGGTATATTTTAAGTTTATTTAGAATTTAGTTCCCGGTTTTTCTGCGTCACCATGATAATAACTTTTTTCTCGTCATAACTATCATGTTAAGTCCATACATCAAGTATTAAACTTTAAAATACAACGATCACAGACTTTGTTGATATTTTAAGGATTAAATTTAAATCCATTTTTGGAAAATAAGTACCTACCAACTTCAGTATTAGGTACACTAATTTCACTACGGTATGTCTTTAAATGCATAGTAGATATAAGCTTTAAAGTCTCAGAGCTTTGTGCTCAAAAACGAAATACATATTATTTCGCTCACAATTTGTACAAAATAGGTCGTACAATTTTGCCACTTTCACGTACGTTGTTTAATTTTTATTTACAGATATTTAAAAAACTACTTTTTTAGTTTTTTTTAATGATTTGATCATCCAAAACTGTGACTGCAGTTTTGGACTTGCCAAGTAAAAATCCGTTTCTACGAAGAGTTTTCAATTTGGTTTTAACAGATTTTTGTCGGTTAAAAGTGGCTGAAATGTACAAAGCCCTCTGAAAATACGTGACAGGGTGGGACACCCCTGTCATTTCAATGACAACCTCTTTTTATGAAGACATGAATAAATTACGCAATTGTCGGCTTCTGTTACAAAACAACGCAAAGTTCAAATCAAAAAACTTACTTTCAAGCATTGAATCGTTAAAAAATATGTCATCCTACAATATCAACAGCATGTATACTTTTTGTGAAAATTGTCTGCCCCATTAGAGGTCGACACCGGAAATTATCGTACAGACTTTTTTATCATTCAACCCAAAAGGGTTTTAGCAATACAACGTTAGTATTTGTGTCAGTGTAACTATTAATACGTTTGTCTATAAAATACACAGGGGCGGTGTTTGAATTGACATGGCATTATTATCGTGAACTTAGGGTTCAAAATTAAGTTTAGCCTAAGAGACGTTTGAAGTTTGTCTACCATTATTGTGAAACCGATTTTGAAATTTGATCACTAGTTCAAGTGTCATTTGTGTCAAGATTACATAGCAGTTTCTATGTGGTTCGACGCCATGTTTTCGAGATCATGCATCACAACTTTTTTAATTCTATGTCACTTTTTCTGTTTTTCATTATTTTGAGATAAAATCATAAATAATTTAGTAAAATCTTGAATAAAAAGACTGTTGATAGACAAGAAGTTGACAACTATGACTGATTTTTTTTTGTCAAAAATGATGTCTTGAAAATGAGTCTTAGCTAATAAAATCATTGCATTTTTCTTGCGAATAATGGCGCGTTTGACCACCAACTGGCCCGATGGTAAGCGTTGATGTGTGGTCAAACATTGATGACGTCAACCTAGAAGAATACATATAATTCTGACTTTGGTAGATACTTTAAGAATTTCGCTATAACTGGCTAAATTCAGAATTATCATAAGGTGTTATCAGCTACAGCTACTAATATTATCTTTACTTTCTTACTAAATCCGAAAGTTTATTCGTGGGTTTGTTCCTCTTTCACATAGCAACGGAGCAAGGGATTGACTTGATTTTTGGCAGGGACATAGTTTTAAATACGTAAAGTGCCATATTCTACTTTTTATCCTAAAAAAAAATAAAAGGTTCTTGTGGGATAGCACAAAAATCAAAATATTACTCGGCGAAACCGCGGGCAAAAACTAGTTGAAGATATTGCGCTCGTTTGCAGTTGTAACTTTCCAAATGTCACCCCTCCACTCAGCCCGCTCTACACAGCTCTAGAGAATTCTCAGATTGCTTGTTAAAATTCTAAGAGCAGAATGTTGTTTTCTATGTAGAATTTACTTTGCAACTTCACAAATAGAACAAGGCCGGAAACGCAACCCTTTATTGCAAAGATAAGATACAATATAACTCAGGAATGAATAAAATTTATTTGATATTTACCTTATTGTTTGTTGACGATGATAACATTTTATTAATGTCAAACGAAAAGTGTTTATATATTGAACGAAAATAATAATTTACTTTACAAACAAAACTATTTTACAAATCAAAATAATTTATTTTACAAATAATACAAGTTTATAAGCATATACGAAAATACTATATTTTACTTATTTTTTAACATTCTTGGTCAATTTACAAGGCAAAAATTGTAGATTGTATCATATGGGAGCAAAATAGCAGTAGCGAGGGGTTCTTTAGTAGAATCCTGAACGTAGCGAGGGATTCAAAGTACGTCGCCCGAGCCAAAAATATATTTTGCACCCGAGTGGTACACTATTCTTTTCATCACCTCTATGAGAAAATAAAAAGCGAGTCATATTTTATAGTAAAATTATTATTTGATAAATGGTATCTAATAATAAAACAAATGAAAACTTATATTTACATTTTTTCATTCATTTTCTTGGCGCTGAATACTAATACAAATACTTCCAAATTCAAAAAGTGCGCGGCAAAGATATGTAATTCCGGCGCAATTATAAAGTTCCTTATAGAAAACACCACCTTTGGGCGCACTTAAAGGCGAACCAAGTAAGTAGTATATTTCGAAACGATGTGATGAAAATAAATTTCTTAATGCGACTGTTCTATCTAACTATTCAGCCTGTTCCACCCACTGCTGAGTACAGGCTTCCTTTCTTTTTCACCATTCTTTCCGGTCCTGTGCCTCATCCATTGCCTCCTGACAAGTTTTATGACGTCATCTGACCATCCATTACGTTTAAATGTATATACTACAATAGACGATTTAGTCAACAATTTGTGAGTGCAAGTTTTGAATTGATTTTGGCGTGCAAAAATCATGGTGCCTTCCATAAAAAAGTAAGTAATTACTCATAGTTTATTAAATAAATTGGTTTAATGTATTTTAAAATAAATGCAATGAAGGATAGAATATTTTTACATGATTGTTTTTTATTTGTATAATATTTTATTTGAATACCTAAAATTCACAAAAATAATCAGTGTTTCGAAAACGATACAATGGGCAGATATACTGTATGTTTTTTCTACGAGTATTTATGCATGTTGTTTTACAGTATAAGCAATCCATTGATGACCAACAAAATAGTGAATATTAACAAAAATTTTAAGTGTCATGATGAGGTATGTTTTTACGGGACAACAGAATTAAGAAGTGTCTTTTGAGATTAATTTATGCAAAAAAAACAGAGATGCTATCACTACAGTCGGCTGGACCAAAACAATGTCATTTGTGCTGTATGCTAGCATGACAATATTATTGTGACGTTGATATCCAGTGAGTACGGCAAAGCTTCTCTTTGAACAGTAAAATGATACTCAGCAGTGCCAAAAGCAACAATCGAAGTACCACTTTCTGAAGTTGTAAATTAGTACAATTGCTTCGTGAAGTAGATCATTTAGATGCTAATGTTGGGACGTACCAAATTGCAATTAGGGAAAAATGGTATATTTCAATTATTTTCTGGCTTATTGACTTTGCTGTAAACAATGCAACACTCATCGAATTAGAAATTTGCAACAATGTAATCGTAGACACGCTGAAGTTTTGGCGTAGTATTGCCCAAACTTTACTTCAAAAGTATGGTATCGCTAAGCAGCGCCAGGCCTTTTTAAGAAGGTGTGTACTTTCTACCATCGTTCTTCCATCAGTGTGGAAGTGTATTGTTGAGTGCAATGATCTCTTTGCAAAAATATGGCAGTTACTTTGTGTCAAAAACATCAAGTTAACTTACATGCTAAATGCTTAACTGAATTTAATTCCTAAATTTCCTAAATACTAAGATATTTTGTGATCATCATTGTGTTGATACATGTGGTTGAAAAATAAATAAATACATATTATGTCATTATTTATTTTCTTACAGTGTATGTAGGGGATGTGCCCAATGTCTCGTTTTCGAACATTAAAAAAAGGGTACTTAACCGATACGAACTTTCGTCAAAGTAGCAATAGAGCAAATATACGCCTATTAGCATAAACATATTCAAAATTTACAAGTTTCTGAGATCCAAAATAGTTCTGGGCAGATAAGGGTAGTGTTCGTTTTCGATACAAGGGGCATATATGGGTTATAGAGATTTAAAATCTTTGATACTGTGAATATTCTTAGTCAAGTTGGAGTGATACAATTACGTATATGTAAATTGATTTATAAGATCAAAGTAGTCAAAGTTGCAATTATGTTTTTTTTTATTTACAATAAATGAGATAGCTGTGGCAAAGTTAAAAAACCGTTAAATACAGGACCGATAACGACAACGTGTGAGCTTATATGCCGCAAAAATTCAGATCTTAGAGAGTCTTTTGTGGTGGAAACGTCTAATATGAAACCGCTTTTACTTTGATTACTTTTTCGCGCCTACACTCGTCGAAATTGTGTTTATCTGAAAACAAAGTGACTTCTACGCATATACCACCAAGTTATATAAATAACCTTTCCTTTTTACTAAAACATGCAAAAACTGAACAAAGTGACAAAACATTTATCAAAGCATATTTTGGAAAAACCTCGGCGTCCACATATTTCAGGCAGGTACGCTATACATCTAACATCTCTTACATTCATTTCATTTTTGACGTGATAACGTCTTATAAATCTATCAACACCGGCTACAAGCACGAAGATTCTTCGGTGGCTCAGTGGTTAGTGACCCTAACTTCTGGATCAAAGAGGCGTGGGTTCGATCCCCACCCAGGGCAAATATTTATGTGATGAACAAAAGTGTTTGCTCTGTATCTGGGTGTTATATAGTTACTATCTATATAAGTATGTATTTAAAAATAAGTATTTTTTTTATTTCGAATAGGTTCGCGTTTGACTACACACTGCCTGATGTTAAGCAGATGTGCGGTCTAGGGTGTAGCACAATTAATTAATTATGTAGTATATCAGTCTCTGGCAGCCATATCACAATCTTTGCTTAGGGGTCAGAGGCCGTGTGTAAGATGTCCCAAAAATATTTAAATTTAAAATGCATGACTTCATGTCACGTTCCGCCCGAGCCGAGCATGCAAGAAATAGCGTGGAACAAGCTATAGAGGCTCAGAGTTCAGCTTGCGATGCATTTGACGTCATCACGTAAAATTATCGTTTGTAAACTGATTTTACGGACAACTAATTTTTTTAAACGATTTTGAGTATTTAGCTTCACCTGCGTGTTTTTTGTTTTTGACTTGTTTCAAGATTTCCGTCGGCAAATACACGTGCATTTACGTAAATATAAATTAGACAACACAACTTCAAAGTGACGGTATGGAGACACATTTTCACAATACGGCAAACAATAGCCCTTTTTCTAACAAACGAAGAGATAAAGTGCAAACTCAGCGATATACTGTACCAGTCTTTTTAATAGACATCTGCAAGACGTAGGCATACCTACGAAGGGTGATTGGGCCATATCCACCACGTTGGCCCAGCGCGGGATTCACATACGCCATCGTATTTTTTCTTCGGACGTATGCAGGTTGCCTCACGATGTTTTCCTTCACCAAAAAGCCAGTGTGGTGTGAAATTCCGTACATAAATTCCAAAGAACTCATTGATACGGGACCGGGGATTTGAACCCACGAACTCACGATTGTAAGGCGGATGTCACTACATCTTGACCACCACGGCTATGACTCAGTTCAGCGATATATTTACACATAATATAAAATTTAAAATTGAATCTGTGTGTAAAATCTAAACTTTAGTAAGTAGATGTGCAAACAAGATTATTGTTTGCAAAAATTAGCATGACCGACTTCACCCGTGTACAGAATTCGCGAATATTTCGCACGGATCGATGCAGTATTTTTCACATTATTGTCGATTTATCCAAAACGGCTCAGCCGATTTCGAATTCATTTAAATGGGACCAATTTCGAAATATACTCTTTTCAATAAAAAAAGAATTATTGAAATCGGACCATTACAAAAAAAGTTATGCGTGGTTATACGTAAAAAAATATATATAAGCGTCGAATTGTATACCTCCTCTGGTGGTTCGTTGGTCAAAAAAACAATTTTACTTCCCAGTAAGTATTCAAGGTACATTTTTGCAGAATTAGCATAGCTCTAGCTAACACGATCCAAACCAATGCCTTTGTGTTCCTATTACTATTCAGAACGCTAAACGTTTTGTATTGTTACTCAGTCACTGTGCCCGACGTTCTGTTGGTAATTATTTTCTCAATATATAGCTATAGCCTTTAAATCTTATGAAAGGGGAATAATTTAGAACTTTTATTACCAGTTAAAAGAACAACTTTTTATAATGCTACAAATTAGTATCCTATATTGCGCTAGCTAGTGCTTGGGTCTCCGTGTAGTTTGTGGATAATTATGAACCGATATCCGTGATTCTATTTCGAAATATTTGTAGCATTTGTTGTTTTTAAACTTTCGCGATTTGAACACAATTATTATATACTACGGGACTAATCGCGCACTAAAATATTAGTCATTTCTGTTGATGTGATTAAATTGACACCAAATTTTGTTAAAAATACCAAAAAGGAGTTGTCGCGATAGACTTTGATTAAGTAGGTAAGTAGGTACATAAATTCCCCAAAAAACTAACCTGTCCCTGCGCCGCTTGTGGGCCGGCCTGCTTCTCGACGTCAAATGTTGAGGTAGTTTGATTTGGTCACCAATTTTAATGTGCATGGATCGTTCACAACACGTAACACTTTACACGTAAGTCTTTCACAAAAGTTTTGCTTATTATTTTAGCATGTTCTAATTATTACGATTTCTCACAACTTTTATGCACACCATTTTTAAATGCGAAAACGAACGAACAGCTTCCTTTTTTTGCCACCGCGGTGATAACGGCGGAGCGCGGCGGCGCTTGCGTCGCAGGTGTGCGCGCGCAGGTCGGTGCCATTGGCGAGCACAATTGGCGGGAGATTTTAAAAACGAAACCCTACAGGAGTGAATTTAGTTTAGAAGACAGAGTGAAAATACAAGGTGCCTTATACTTTTGGCCAAGGCTGTATAATCGGTCCTATATAGGAGTATATACAATAAATTATTATTATTATTATTTTTTATTCTGTATAGGTTCGCGTTTGACATCATACTGCCTGATGTTGAGCAGATAATGCGGTCTAGGGTGTAGCACGCTTACCTAGAAGATACCTATTTACTCGGGATTTGAATACACCCACGTTGTACTTAAGCGGGAAGACAGACTCAGGAAAAGCGTTCCACATTCTGGCTGTTCCTATGAGGAATGAGGATTCGAAACGCTTAGTTCTAACGCGCGAAATGTCCACCATAAAAGGGTGGTGCTTAGGTCCCGTCTGTCTAGCCGTACGATAGAAGAAAAGGGGCCTTAGCCATCTTCCGACTCCATCACCAGATCTACTCCATGGTACCATATTATTGCATTGTATATCGCGTTTACGTATGCAAAATTTCAGCTCAATCGGAAACCGGAAAGTTGGTTAAATTAATCTTGCAAGATTCCACCTGAACTTACATACATACATAGGTACATTCATGGCAAATTAAATAATAGCATGTAAAAATACAACGTCTTTGACAAACTTCTTAGTATAGAAGTCGGTTGAAAAATGATAGTTATGTTCACGGCGTCTTATCTACACTTCTACATCTACATCTACACTAATAATATAATAATAATAATAATATTATAAAGAGGAAAGATTTGTATTTTTGTATTTTTGTATGTAATGAATAAACTCAAAAAGTACTGGACTGATTTTAATAATTCTTTTTTCATTAGAAAGCTACATTATCACTGAGTAACATAGGCTATTTTAATTGCAAGAAAAAAATAAGGATCCCTATTAAAACTATAATAATGTTACCCAAGGTGTAAAAAAATGCCTAAAATATTCTTTACATCGCGTGCGCTGCGAAAACTATTGATGATGGAATAAAATAATGTACTACGACTTTATAGAACACACCATAATTTACAAAAAATGTCACGACAGCATATATCTAACTATTATAGTTAAGCCGTAATAACTGTTCTTTTATTCTTAAAAATTAATTGAAATACCGTCGCAGGAAAAGGATCTTAATTTGTATCTTGGTATTAATCCTTATCAAAATAAATTATTTTATATTCAAGACTGTTTCAATAGCTTTATGCAACTTTTTAAATTATTTAATTCAGACATTTAATTACAAAGATATCACGAGTTCAAAAAAGTAAGTATTATAAAAGTTCCGTTTCGCCGCTCACCCCGCTTGGCAATTCATGTACTTTGTACAATGTACATAATAGAAAATTCACTTCGAGCAAATATCTATAGAATCACAATCGTGAAAAAAAAGTGTCCGAGCCAAAATCCTGCCCAAGCTACGTAGAGGGCAGGCTTTTTAGTTAGTCGTAAGGCGATTCCAAACCGACTACAACGCCGCGCGATGCCAAAGTGCTCGGTTACAGGCACTTATTAGGTGACATAACGTCGAGATTCGAGGAAACGGGTCATTGAGAATTGAGAAGGGTGCTTGGGCCATATCCACCACCAGTGCTAGGGCCCAGTGTGGGTTGGTGGGGATTGCCACACAATATTTTCCTTCGCCGAAAAACCAATGATTTGAAATTCCGTACATAAGTTCCAAAGAAACTCATTGATACAGGATCGGGATTTGAATTCACCACCTCACGATTGTAGGACAGGCGTTACTACCACTAGACCACCGATTGTGTTGATTTATGTTTTATTGGTAGAAAATAGGTATGCAGTGGCGTAGCGTGCCTTGGGGAGCCCTGAATCAAACATAGTTGGGGAGCCCAAATCACTCATTTCTCACAAAAGAAACAAATATCCTTGCATTAAATTGAAATAAATATATACCGCTAAACCGCAAAAGATTTAAACACGCTTTAAACACTGTTTAGCCGTACAATTTGTACTGTTAAACATTGTTAAACTTATAAATAACCGTCTTACCACAAAAGTTTTACGCAGGCTTTAAAACTTTTGTGGTAAGACGGTTATTTATAAGTTGTCACTTTCTCCTAGAAATTGAGCTAGCCAAACAATTCAAATGAAATATACATTTTTCTTGCCTTTTTTTCGGGAAATTGATGATTGATAATGAATAGAATATAATTACCTATATCAGCTAAGTAAGTCTAGCTGAAGACGATTTCAGTTGTTATAAAATTTCTGCCTCATAGGACAACTTTTGGAACTTGGAAGAATGCTTAACCCGGGAAAAAAGAGATGATTTTTTTTCGGGAAGCACGAGATTAAGTGACATTGTGGATAACATTTTACTAGGTTTTGCTTACACACGTTAAGGCCCCTGTAGCCCGGGAGCCCCGTATTATTGACACGGCTGATACTGCGGTAGCTACGCCCCTACACATAGTATGTGAAACGAATTGTCGATGGGACCTTAAAGTTCTCGAATGTATTGGCAAGTGTAGCGAAGGTCTTCACGTGAATCTAAGATCTGGTCGTGACGTCCGGAACACGTTGGATGCCAGCGCTTCGATTCCTTCCATCACAGCTCTTTGGGTTAGCAAGTTGAAGAGGCCTTAGGTAGGGCACACAATTCGTAGAAGTAGAACTGATGTCCAATGTTTTTCAAAGTTCTCGAGTGAAGACAAGATCAAGAAACTAACTTACATGGGTAGAATGTATAGACTGTGGGTCTCTAATATTTTAACATCGCTTTCATTCTCATCATTGACATTTTCTGAAATCAGGGCTATATATTATGTACAGCCACCCGACACATACGAACTCACTTTTATTTAGATATGCCAATATCTACTAGGTATCCCTTTTTCATAAACTTCGAACAGTTTAAGACTACGGAAACTCTCGCGATTTGGGTAGGTTTTAACTCATCATAATGGTTCATCCGGTATGTCTAGCATGTGTATGGCGCATACCTACATTACGTGGTAAGTATATGTATAGCCAATCATACCCGGGCAAAGCCGGGACGGGCAGCTAGTACGTAAATAAACGTGTATACGTGCTTAGAATAAATTTATTGGCGTATGTGAATCAGCCAACTTGCACTTGGCTAAAGTGCTGAATATGACCCGATCCCTCTCCATAAATAAGCCTATGTTCAGCAGAAACTCACTATTCAAATGAAGGTACAGTATACAACACATCTCTCTTAAGCAAAATGTAAAAGATCAGAATGTTATCCATTGCCTTAATTTTTTAAATTCAAAACTGACGCAGTTTGAGTCAAATTTCACTATAAAAATGAAGGAACGGTAAACAACACCTCTATTAAGCAAAAGCTCAGAATAGAATCCATTCGCTTAATTTTATGAATTCAAAACTGACGCATTTTGAGTCAAATCGATTCGATTACAAAAGTACGATTATTGACGTTTATACAAGGGCCTAGATTGTATCGGTACCAACCAGTTAATTCGTGTGTGTACAGCTAAATTGATTTCCCCCAATTTGTTATCTCTGCTTGATCTAAAACTGATCCTCTTAATTGGGAAATTTGTTGTCAAGAGTCTGTACCTACCAAATCAATTGATAACGGATTAGGGGTATTAGAGAGATACTCGGATATAATAGCTTAGAATGAATTACTTATTTTCAATAAGTATTTTTGTTACGAATATAATTCAATACAATAAATAAAATCACTCATATCAATTTCCTCCGAAACGACTTGATTTTAAATATATTTTTTTGTGTATTTAATTGAGTGATGTGAAAATATGTCATAGGCTATTTTAATACCCCTAAGTGATTTAAAAAGCCCTCTCCAGATTTCTATATGAAAAAATAACATCTGCCTGGTTACTTAGAATTCCTATAAAAATCTTATTAAGTAATATGCTTCGAACAAATATCTTTAAACGGCATGACGCTGGTCCCATGGAAGTGTGGGACTGCCAGCATGATGGGCACGCTGCCAACTGGCAGTGGGCTTGAGCACTTGGATTATCTTTAGACCTTCAAGGGTCTGTAGATGATCCAATTGCTTTCTATGTAGTAGTAGTGTGGGTAGTTTTAGCATATAAAGTACTATTGTATCATATTGTAGTTAATAAAGGCACTTTTGCCCGTTAGTAAAAAAAAACGAATGTGTCTGAGGCAAAACTCTGCCCGAGCTATGTTATGGGCAGGCTTTTTAGCTAGTCGTAAGGCGATTGCAAGCCGACTATAACGTCGCGCGATACTAAAGTGCTTGGTCACAAGCAATAATTAGGTGACATAACGTCGCGATTCGAAAAAACGGGTATTTGTGAATTATTTTATGTAACTAGCTAAGTCGGTATGTATGACAGCGATCAGACATTTTCTTACTACTTTCACTTAGAGACTGTGGCTCTGTTAATATTTTCTCGAAAGTAATATATCTACTTTTTAATCAAGGTCAAAATAACTTAAAATAAAATTACTTGTCGTAGTGTCTCAACACAACATTACAGATTTTCGTAAATGCTAATAATTACAACGGTACTTCTCCATTAATAGAGAGACACTTGGATGTAGATAATGATCAAAGCTATTTATATTTCGGAAAATATAAATAATTTTGATCAGCAAACTTTTTAAGTACGAAGAAATAGAAACTAATAATAAGGCGCGTTTTAAAACCCAACAACGCCATCTAGTTCTTATTTTACAATTCATTACATTTAATTTGTTATTTAATAGTAATGCATAGGTATCTCTGCAGTCTCTGCAGTTTTCAAATCAACATAATGTATATTAGTGCGATGTAAAAAAAACTTGCAATTCAGTAAAAACTACATCAATCTACATTTGCTCTGACCCCGTCCGTCTCAATGAAAGTGACAGGCGGCAGAAATAATCCATTGCCGGAGAATAAGCCGACTGACCTTGAACCCTTGACGGCAAACAGATATCTTTTGGTAAAAAATACAAGCGCTGACCTTTAATTCGTGAAGGAAATGATATATTTTTGGATAAAACTAGCTTCTGTCTTATACTTATTATCTATCTACTTTAACAAGAAAGGAAGACAGAATAAGAGGAAGGGGAAGACCACAGAGGGCATTGGTGACCGATAAAACGGAGGAGGTAATCAATTCGACGCGTATACAGGGTTAGTCTTAATCAATTAGCATGCTCTTATGGGCTTATTCTGTACATCAAAACTAACAATTTATGTTCTGCGACTTATGCTAAAACTAAAAAAAAAATCTGCTGTTCCATACACTTTGTAGCGGGTAAACGATATTTTGCTATGAAACTACATTTTTTTTTGAGGTTCGACAAAAGTCGCGGAACGAAAGTTGTTAGTTCTGATGTACAAAATAACCCCCTAAAAGGATGCTAATTGATAGAAATAACCCTGTATATGTATAACCACGCATAATTTTTTACATATTAGTTCCTTAATTACTTTATTAGATTCCAAAAAATATTTTTATATTGGAAAGAATATACATCAAAGTTAGTCTTATTTAAATTATATTGAAATCGGCTGAACCATTTTTGATAAATCAACAATAATGTGAAAAATACTACATCGATCCGTAGGAACCATTAGCGAATTCTGTACACGGTTGAAGTTGGTCATGCCATTTTTTGCAAAAAATAATTATTAGATCACACTATAGAGAAGGTATCGTATGTTATGTCGTAGAGGGGGGTGAAAATACCGGCCAAAAACCGCGATACGTGGAGTGTTTCACTGACCAAAGCCTTGCTCTTAAATTTTATACACGTTTTTCTATATTGTTCCATTATGTATTATATTATGTACTGTAATATCAGCCTATTAATAGTCCACTGTTAAACTTTGGCCACGACGGGTGATTACAAGCGGGCAGTGCGGGCTGGTGAATTCAGATACGTCATCGAATTTCTTCTACACTCGTAGGCAAATTTCTTCGCAATATTTTCTTATATCTAAAAGACAGTCGTTTGAAAATAATTTACCTAAACAGATAATATTTAGTTAATATTCAGTTTGTAATTATATGGTTAATAATTTAACACTACCAAGTGGCTACCCGGATAGTTTGTGCATACATATTATTAATGTGTACCTACATACAAGACTATTCAGATTTTCTGATCATTTACCTTTTCAGGCACTTCCTACTTTACTGCACTTGCTGGTCCATAGTCTCCGTATATTTATCTTCAAATTGTATCGTCTCATAGGCTATCAGTTTTATGTTATGTCTTATGCAAAATAACTGGCTAATTCACTGGGCTATATAGCTTAATTTGTTAAAAGAAAAAAATTACCGCGCATAAACTAGAGTGCATTAACATAGTAATTAATTTGATCAGTACTGTAAAATATTTACATGTGTGTACGCGCTTCTACTAAAATTAAATGATATATTCATAAATGCAAACAGTTTGTGTAAATAATCTGCTAATCTAATTAACTGGGAATATTTTTGTTGAAATAACCGATTTGATTAGTTTAGACTTTATAGCTACTGGATGCAGGGGTAACGCTTCCGATGTCGAATGAAGAGCAAATAAAAGAGTCAGGCCAAATAACAGTTGTACAATACATCATATTAGTGTGATCTCCTTTCGGATGAGAGCAACAGTTCTGGATAACCTTGTATTTCTATTTTTATTCTTTGTAAAGAAAATCGACAAAAAGTTTAAATTAACTAACTTCAAAGAAAAATGGGAAATATACAAATTTTTACCCGCGGCTTCGCCCGCATACGCAATATATCATTATAATTTATAGCCTATGTGTTATTCTGATATATAAGCTATATAATTGCAAAGTATCATCTCAATCCGTTCAGTAGTTTTTGCGTGAAAGAGTAACAAACATCCATACATCCATCCGTCCATCCATCCATCCATCCATCCTCACAAACTTTCACGTTTATAATATTAGTAGGAAGTAGGATTGTCAGGTATTTGGCTCATTTCCAGTACGTTGTTAATTAACAGAATGGTAATAAATAAATAAATGATAGCGTAAAGCACTCTAATATTTAAACCTGTATATTTTTATTAATACTTAAACTAAGTATTTTAATTACAGTCATCAAATAACATTGATATTGCTATGTTTAATAAATCAAAAGATTTCAGTTATTCATTTTCGTTGTTTGACGACGACGCCATACTATTTCGTACTTCATAATAGCTTTTTATTTATTTTGAAACCGTGGTGGTCTTGTGGTAATGACACCCGCCTTACAATCGTGAGGTCGTGGGTTCAAATCCCGGTCTCGTACCAATGAATTCCTTGGAATTTATGTACGAAATTTCTCACCACGGGCTTTTTCGGTGAAGAAAAACATCGTGAGGCAACCTGCACACGTCCGTAGAAACGTATGTGGATCCACCAACTCGCACTGGGCCAGCGTGGTGGGTATGACCCAATCACGCTTTGTGGGCAGGCCTACTTAATGCAGTGGACTATTAAAAAGGCTGGTACAGTACAGTACAGTAATAGCTATAATATTACACTAGTTCAAACATATCTACAGTGCATTGCGAGACAGCTCCGCGTGCTAGCACTCGCCAACTTGAGAAAGGTCGCCGAACGCGACCGAACCTATTATATAGTCGTTGTTACGACTATCCGTACACGTGAGGTTAGTACCATTATCTATATAAATAAATAAAATCGTGATTCACTGACTCACCTATCACGAAATCTCAAAAACTACAAGTGCTAGGAGTCTCAAATTTTACACGAGGGATCCATTTAGAATATAGGTGCTCACTATGAACGGATTTTGCGATATTCAAGCTCTAAGTGGGTGAAATTACGTGGCAAAGTTTGTATGGAAGAGCGCGATTTATTGGACCGACTGACTTGAAATTTGGCATAAACATTCTTAATCAAAATTGATTGAACACGTGTTGTTGTATTTTTCCGAATTGTATCGCCTATCTGGGTTGAAAAGGAAAAAAAAAAGCTTTTTTCGGGACGAATGGTTTCGACACTTTTAGTGCATTAGATTGATTAATCAAAATTATAACAAAATAAAATAATTATTTTGACATGTTGACGTGTTTGAAATCCAAATTTATTGAAACCAATGAGTTAAGAAAATACGGGAGTGGTATGTGTTTTTCAGTATGTGTTTTATATTATATACACTTTATTTGCTTTAAAAAATACCCTACAGTGAGGAAATCTACGAAATATCTGTTCTTTCATTATGTAGACAGATACCTAAAATCAAAGCATCTGTTGATCAGGTGCTGGAGACGATGCTTAACGCTGCACTGCAGAGCTTTTACATAGTATCGCTCCCCCAGCCCCAGGCTTGCTACATGAGTTGCTCCTTGAGGTAGGAGCACCAAAAATGCTGCTGCACAACCTTCAATCTGCTTAATTGTCTTTCCACATTTCGTGGCTACAGATGAAAATAGCTTCAAAGTAACATGAGAAAAATTAATATTAAACTATAGTTACTTACTGTACCAGCCTTTTTTTTAATAGTCCACTGCATGACGTAAGCCTACCCACAAAGAGTGATTGTCATCATATTCGTTCGATAAATAAGATTATTGTGTTATTTTCTATTTCGGGTACAAAAAAATATCAGAAAGCTAGCATATAGGTACAAGGAACTTCGAACAATTAGGTAATTATTTCTTACTTCGAATAAAGAGGTTAATTTGGACAAAGCATCTGGGCCGGAATCCCAGAAGGACGCAGGTTCAAAACCTGCGAACGCGTCAATTTTTGTAATGTTTATCATAAAAAAAGATAGTTTCTATACACCTAGTGTGTGAAGCACGATAAAAATCATTTTCATTGATTAAGTAATGCGCCATTTCTCGTTAATGGTAAGAAGTTCTAATAATTTCACATTAAGTGACTGACTGGTTTAAAGCAGTTCTCACAGATGGCGCTTCCAACAACGTAGTCTAGTTGGTAAGCATGATAGACATTCTCTAATTCGACGTCTTCGCACACAAGCGTTTCTAGCTTAATTTGGACAAAGCATCTGGGCCAGAATCCCAGAAGGATGCAGGTTCAAATCCTGCGAACGCGTCAAATTTTGTAATGTTTATCATAAAAAAAGAAAGTTTCTATACACCTAGTGTGTGAAGCACGATAAAAATCATTTTCAGTTAGATATAACTGTTCTGTACTGTATCAGCCTTTTAATAATCCACTGCAAGACGTAGACCTACCCGCAAAGGGTGATTGGGCCATATCCACCACGCTGGCCTAGTGCGGGTTGGTGGATTCACATACGGCATCGAATTTCTTCTACTAACATAAGCAGGTTGCCGCACGATGTTTTCCTTCACCGAAAAGCCAGTGTGGTCTGAAATGCCGTATATAAATTCCAAAGAACTCATTGGTATGGGACCAGGATATGAACCCACGACCTCACGATTGTAAGGCGGGTGTCACTACAGCTAGACCACCACGGCTTTTCAGATATAAGTACCTACCTAATTGGTAAATTGCCACTAAGACATTTTAAGCTTTGGTCTGGTGATCATGACGCACAACGCTGCGGTATGCGGTATGCGTTGCCGGACACTCAATCATAATATGAAAAACGTCGAGAATGTTCTCTTGTTCCGTCGCAGTATGCGTCAGCGGCGAGGGGCAAGCGCGGTGAAGTGGGGAGGTGTACTGCCGCACAGCGCGGCGTCATTCTCGGTTCAACACTGCGGTGTGCGGTGTGCGTCACGGGTGTGTGCCACTGAGTCTTGGTAGCTGCGGCAAAATCAACTGACCACCTCTCCGCAGGGACGCTAAATGCTGCGTCGTGACGCTGCGTTGCGGCGCATACCGCAGCGTTGTGCGTCCTGATCACCAGACCAAAGCTTTACTAAGTGATGTACCCAACACAATCGATCGTAAGCTGCGCGGGTGGAACCTCGGGGCGCAGATAGAACTAATATTATAAATCCGAAAAGTTTGTTGGTTTGTTCCTCTTTCACGCAGCAACGGAGCAACTGATTGATCTGATTTTTGGCATGGGTATAGTTCAAGGGCCGGAAAGTGACACAGGCATAGAGGAGATGCTCCTTGGACACAGGCTACTTTTTCATCTCGAAAAAATAAAAGGTTCCTATGGGATAGCACAAAAGTCAAATTTCACGCGGTCGGAGCCGCAGTAGCATACAGCATAAAATATCTTTAGCCATATAACATTGTCCAAATGAATAGACGTCAACCTCAATTTTGTTTGTAATTTACAACTTAATACTTTTAGACATTAAACATCATTGCTTTTAGGGTAATATATTTTTGCAAACTAGGACATACGGTGACAGCAAAACTATTTATTATGAACATTGTGTAACTTTTTGGGTCGTAACAAGAATATCCATCACAGAAGATGCCTTATAAAGTTGTAAGATATTGTGTCGATTCACATCATTGTACATTTTATTGGAGAAACCGTCTTTTCATTCAATTGTGTGATATTTTCATGTCGTTATATTTTACTATATGGTTTAAATAGTTGCTATATATCTATGATTTCTTACAGTTGTGTAAAGGAAAAACTTCTCAGTTATCATATAAAGAAGTTAGAGCAGCTTATGTCGTGAAAAACCGCATATTTCGACACTCACAAAAATCTAAACCTACAGGGTACTTTCCGTTGACACAGAACTATGAAATTTGGCGTAAAGCATTATCTCAGAGTACACATATAGGAATAAATCTGAAAACTGAAAATTTTTATTTAAATCACAAAAAAATAAGTCAAAAATTCACAAAATATGGGTTTAAAATTCAAAGTGCGTAAATCGTATCATGTAAGGTATCATATCAAAGAGCTTCATTAGCACATGCTAAAACAGGTTTTTAATTATTTTAACAATTTTCGATGAATGACGAGAAAAGTAAAAAAAAAACCTTTGTCGATGATGATGATGAGTATTGAGATTTTAACAACGTAATTTCCAATTTTGTGAAATTTACTGGATTTGTACGGAACCCTCGGTGTGCGAGCCTGACTTGCACTTGTCCGGTTTTTTTACTTATGAATAAAACTGTTTTTCCAGAGCTGGGGTATCGTATACCCCACCTTGTACGCGGAGTTAAGGTTGAAATAAAATAAATAAATCGGAACGGAAGCAAAGGAAGGAACGGCAATGCATTCTCAATATATATATTTAAAAGGCTTCGAATAAGACTTCGGACATACGTAACATGAGTTTTATTGGGAGGCAAAACTCGTCTATTTTATTCAAATAAAACAATTTTTACATAATACATCATAATTAAGATAAATGTATGATAAATGAACACTAAATTATAAGACGTACTGTTGCCAAAAAAGGCCAGTCTGTGTTTCAGCTTATTATTCCGTGACTTACAGTATCATAAAATAATGGACGTCATGATTTATTTATTTTGTTACTAGAATCAAAAAATATTTTATTTTTTTATTAATTAGTCCGCCTACACTATGTACATCAACACATACACAATAAAAAGCTTAGCATAGTAAACACACAGAGTCAAATGTCACAGTAATTACAGGCGAAGACAACTTGCAAAAATAGCTAAACGAAAAACATGAATTAAAAAAAAAACATAATTACAAATTTGAAACATAAGAACAAAATAATAATGTCAAAAGTAAACAAAAACAATTATAATTGAAAAACTAAAAATTGTGAAATCATTAGGTACGTGTTCAGATAGTCAGAGACTTTAGAGCAGTTTTGAAGTGGTGGATGCTGTCACCAAATACGAGTATGTCAATTACAGTTTTCTTTGATGTAGTGTTGTATGTTGTTATATTATTTACAGTCAAAGTTTTACATGACGTTACTCATAGTTGTATTTTATACATAGAAGTTTTTAGTCCATCATCATCATCATCAGCCTATATCAATTATGAAGGCGCCATCGTAAATTTAATGGCAACTGCTGGCCTAAAGGCCTCTTTTCCGTAGTGCCATGTTTCCCTGTCTCGAATTATACATTATTATTAGTAAATATATGTATACTACGGGACTAATCACGCACTAAAACACGCACGGGTAGACGTGGTCTACCCGTGACCACGGTCGACGCAACTCGGCCGAAACGTCGGGATGAGGAGGTATTTATTTATCTCGTAATTTTAGTGCGCGATTAGTCTCGCAGTATATAGTAATTATGTGTTTAAATCGCGAAAGTTTAAAAACAACATATTATTAGTTAATTTTATTTTTATAATTCTAAGGTTCAAGTTAATGATAGCACCACAACTGCATCTTGTAAAAATTTAAAAGGTTTTCTAGTGACAAAGTAAAGCTGCTTATTTTCGTCATTTCAAAGAAAACATAACAAGTCTGACATTAAAAAAGCGTTCATTCAAACATGTATTAGCGTATTCAAATCAACATAGATAATAAAATTATTTTTGAAACTCTTTGCTTGATCTTTCGCGAAGTCTTTTTGCTGCCACTAAAACATTCATAAATTCTTAAAGAGTACTTACTTACTCACTCCAGAAATATATGAAAAATCGCGAAATTCGACGAGATGATGTAATATTTAATTCACGTGAGTTTAGCTCCGTCTCAGTGGAATGATCGCAAAAAATACTCGAATATATTTTTGTTTGCTTCTTTTGGAAGCAAGGAAGTTCAAAGAAAATAATAACGTGTTCCAGCAGCTCACATCAATTTTGCACAATTAATATGTTAACATGAATAATATTATTATTGCTCTAACTTCTTACGTGAAAATATAGGATTTATTTTTATCCTTAATAAAGCCTAATAAAAAAATTATGGCCCATGGTTTCATTGAAGACTTGCTGACCCGGCGAACTTCGTCCCGCCTAACAGTCAATTAACGTAGCCTAAGTTATTCCTTATTACATCAGCTACCTGCCAATAAAAGTCCCGTGAAAATAGGTCCAGCCATTTCAGAGATTAGCCGGAACAAACAGACAGACAGACAAAAATTGTAAAAAATGTTATTTTGGTATATGTACCGTACTATATACATACATATATTCATACACATGTAGTATACAAACAGAGACTCCAATTATATTTATATGTACAGATGTACACAAGATGTACAGATTCCTTTAAATTGTAGGTCTCGGTTGTTTTAACCATTTAGCCATGTCAGAGGCCTTCAGGCGGCCTAAAAACTCTGACACCAGGGCTAGCCACCAGGCCTATACAAACTTACTTACTTTATTAAAGATTCGAAATAAAAAAAAAAAAAAAAAAAAAAAAAATTACTCATTTTATCCGTTTTGCCTCTGTATTGAAACTGCCAATTGATAATCGCGGATTTTCATGTTACAACACTTCTTACTTGGTCTAAGGTGATAACGTCTTATAAATCGATGAACGCCGGCTGCACACATGAAAAAGTGTCACAATCCGCCTTCGCCAAGCGTGCAAGCGAGATCGCGGAACTTCAGTAGTGAGGCACGATCTGCCTAAGCTTTCGGTTTGTTTCAGTAGGTAGGTAATTCAACAATGATTTCTTATGACTCGTCCGTAAACCGAATTTTCAGACAACCAAAATTTTTTTGTTATAATAACGTTACATAGTCCATCACGTAGGCTCAAAAGAAGATGGTAAAACTTCACCTAAAAATAATGAACAACTTTCAAACATGCAACTTTCTTTTCTATGCAGTTCTTTTGTAGCATCATTTATTTACACTTATTATCTTACTCCTTATTCTCCTTATTAGGGTTCCGTACCTAAAGAGTAAAAACAGGACCCTATTACTAAGACTCCGCCGTCCGTCTGTCTTTCACCAGGCTGTACCCCCTGAACCGTGATAGCTAGAACGTTGCAATTTTCACAGATGGCGTATTTTTGATGCCGGAATAACAAAAAAAAACTAAAAACAGAAGAAAATCAATATAGAAGGGGGAAGGGGGGACTTCCATACAACAAATTTTTCCGTCGTTTTTATGCCGTTTTTCTATCCCTATATCTGTAGGGATAGAAAAACGGCTTAAAATATTCACAGAATGTTTAGTTAAATATTTACTTTAAAGATAAATTAAAATTAAAATTTAAGGGGTGATTCCATACAAAACACGTGATACAAATAGTATACAAACACACAATCACACTCAATAGCGCGCATGTTTATTGTTCTGTACTGTAGTTTTCATTTGATTTCGTAATTTCCATTGTATAATATTTTTTTTACTGCATGTGTCAAACAAATAAATATTTTTTTGTCTTTCTGAATTTAACTCTGTTAAAAACTTGTATGAATCTTGTATTATACCAGTTGTTTATTCGCTTTGTAATATTTTTGTTTCATAACAGGAGAAGCCATTGGCTCCTGACATACAGTCTCTGACTAGTGGGAGCCTATGGAACAATGTACGAGTATCTGCACATTTTATTTTTATTTCTTTAATGTAAATGTATAATATGCAATTTCTAGCCAAACACTATTAGTGTTGGGTTTTGGGCAAAAATTGCATATTTTAAAATAATGTGCGGTTTTTGAACGGACACGATAGTTCGAGGTTGGTAGTCAACCACAGACAGACATTTAAAAGTAAATGCAACAGGAAACGAGCTGTGGACGAGCTGTGGTTGGATATTACAGAGGAAGTCGTAAAAATTATTAAATAAAGGAGTTGTACCTGATTTACAAGGAACTCGGTATTACAATTCTAACCAAGATCATTTAATTTTTCTAGGAATGTACTTAAATTTGAAAGCTCCATGGAATAATAAAAAATAAAATATAGCCCTGCATTTTTTTTTAAATTGTTTTTGTATATTGGAAATTCAAAATAACATTTTCTACGAAAATAAATAGGGCAAATAAGCGCTAGAGAGCCCTTTCCGGGCTAAATCATTACACTAATGAATAAACAAATACAAATACAAGGGGTTCACCTACAGTAAACAGTGCTAGCTCCAAAAAGACTAAGGTGGCAACACTGATCGAAAATCAAATTAATATTCAATTTCCTTTGACATTGACATTTCTATTATACTTTTTTTTTAAATTGGCTTTGAGTTTTTTCAGATTAGCGTGTTTCTTTACGAGATATCCGTTCCGTTTCACGTTACATACCCCAAATATATATTATCGATTTTCTAATTATTGCAGGGCTTTAAAAATATGTTTTTATCAGATAATAATTACATTTTGAATGCGCTTTATAAAACAGCAATCATTGATCTGGTTAGAATTTTTATTTATTTTAATACCGGTAACGGAACAAATCCTTTTCGAAGATATCATGGTCTAGGACTCGCAGGAGTTTTGAAGACCATTCTGATCGAACCGTCAGAGCGAAGTACACGTCTAGACTAGTTATTTTTAAAGCTTAAAGAACATTGTATTGGAAGAAATAAATCTACAAAGTGTTGTTGAGATAATGGTGTTTCTACTGCATCGAATCCTCGGTCTTACTAACAGTAGGCACAGGCACTGCAATAAAAAGTTCTGCGATTCTTTGTAGGTACCTCAAAACAAGGTAACTTTCTTTATCCACAAAAAATACTCTTTTATTGTGACCGGTCTTATTTTCCACGTAATAAGACGTAGATAAGACGAATAAGACGGCGTTCAATTTGATTGAATGGTAATTTATAGTGACGTCCAATTTATCGAAAATCTCGGAAACCCTCTTCATTGAAAATTACCTTTAAGGGATTCGTCCGTTTCGAATAAATGCCCATTGATTGTATCAATTTCGGCAAGGTTGGATAAATCACGATTAGGTACATTATTGTTATTGAGACAACTAACCATAACTGACAATTCAGTTAATTGACGAAATGGGATTTAAAGAGAAAAGGTATATTGGATATTGAATATTCTCTCTATGAATGATCAATCACAAAATAGATGTGGGAATCTGTAGCGGCTAATGTCCATCAGATGGTTTACTACTGAAAAGATAATTCATTTAAAAAGGTGGAATAGAATTTTTGATATAATAGTTTAACCTATTTATTTATATAGGTAAATGAAGTATCCTCCAATTTACACAATAACTCACATTTTTAAGTGTTTTTCTTTTGAAATGAAATCAATTTATTGATCAATAATTCACTATATTTTTAAAACTCTAAAACGGTCAATGAAAATGATAATGACTAAGAAGTGATGTTCATTTTAATTAAAGGGTTTGTGATGATGATTAATGACTGCGCTTAATAAAGATTGACGTAGTGATAAAAATATAAATGTTTACGCAACAAACCCACATGGTAACTATCATAATTATCTCACAGTACTTAAACCGCCCGTACGCAATGAAAGTGCAATAAAGTTGGGAATGTTTTATTTTTATGACTTTATTCAATGAACAAACCTATTTACTCGATGGGTGGCGAATACAATACATTATTAAGTTAATATCTTTAAAAGGTATGTAAGGAAATTTTAATCTATCTATATATATAAAATCGTGATTCACTGACTCACCTATCACGAAATCTTAAAAACTAACTAGTTAGCAAATTAGATTATTTCTGTTCTTTTTCACTTTAGGCATTCGATAGAGAGAACACTTTTTACGTTGCTATTAAATTTACGATGGCGTCTTTATAATTGGGCCTATTATATACTTAAACCTTTAAAAGTCACCGCACTTATCAAAACAATACTGAGCTATAAAATGAGTTGCTTGAGCGCGTAGTCTATGATTGTTACTGGTAATAACAACTGTACAATATAATTGTGGGAAACACAAAATACCCAGACACTAGTAATTTGGAGAATCATACTGGCAATTAACAAGTTTTCAGGCGGAGATTTCGAGCAATACGGAACGTAATTATAGAGCTATCAGATGTAATATTACTGAATCCTACAAAGCGTGAAGATTAATAGAATAGAATAGAAAACGTTTTATTGTTCACACAATCCTACTAAACGCGAAAGTTTGTGAGGATGGATGGATGGATGGGTGGATGGATGGATGGATGGATGGATGGATGGATGGATGTATGGATGTTTGTTACTCTTTCACGCAAAAACTACTGAACGGATTGAGATGAAACTTTGCAATAATATAGCTTATATATCTGAATAACACATAGGCTATAAATTATAATGATATTGCGTCAAAAATCAAAATATCATGCGGGCGAAGCCGCGGGTAAAAACTAGTAATATTATAAACGCGAAAGTTTGTGAGGATGGATGGATGGGTGGATGGATGGATGGATGGATGGATGGGTGTATGGATGTTTGTTACTCTTTCACGCAAAAACTACTGATCGGATTGAGATGAAACTTTGCAATAATAAAGATTATATATCAGAATAACACATAGGCTATAAATTAAAATGATATTGCGTCAAAAATCAAAATATCATGCGGGCGAAGCCGCGGGTAAAAACTAGTAATATTATAAACGCGAAAGTTTGTGAGTATGGATGGATGGATGGATGGATGGATGTATGGATGTTTGTTACTCTTTCACGTAAAAACTACTGAATCAATCATTCAAAAATAAAACAAAAAGTTGGCTTGTTGAGCAGGCATTTTACAAGGTACGAGACTTTCTTCCTAAGGTAGAGTGACTGATGTATTGGTAATTTTAAGGACCTATAGAATGTAGAGATTAATTTGACTTCAATTATGTGATAAATTTTTGACATTGATATTTCGATTTAATAATCGAAATTTTTGTTTGTTACTTATTATTATTATTTTTTAAGTAATGAATTCAATTTATTCCTTATTTAATTATTTCCATGTAACAATGAATGACGTGTAACTTACTGTTATAAATAAATGAGTCTGAGTCTGAGTCTGATCGGATTGAGATGAAACTTTGCAATAATAAAGATTATATATCAGAATAACACATAGGCTATAAATTATAATGATATATTGTGTATGCGGGCGAAGCCGCGGGTAAATACTAGTTAACAATAAAACAATTAAAGAGTACAATATAATTAAAGTAGTGCGACAACCGGCGGCTTTATCGCTTATTTCGCTATAGTGATGCATCCGTTTTAGATTTCTTTTATCTTTAAATAATTCAAAAACCAGACAAGTGCGAGTCAGGCTCGCACACCGAGGGTTGCGTTCAAAACCAGAAAATTTCACAAAATTGGGAAGTAAGTTGTTAAAATCTCTAAGTAACATACCAAAATAACAAGAAAGTTTGTTTTTTTTAATTTTTTTCACTTTTCTCGTCATACATCGAAAATTACACATTGTTAAAATAATCAAAAACCTGTTTTAGCATGTTCTAATGATGCTCTTTTATATAACTGATATTTTGTGAATCTAGGCCCTATTTTTTTGTGATTTAGATAAAAATGTACAGTTTTTAGATTTATGCCTATATAACTGCAAGAGACCATAGATATACGTATACACTTTAAATTTCAACTCAATATCTTTACGCGTTCCCGAGATAAAGAGTCTTGACATACATCCTATAAGGGTTCCGTTTTTTCCCATTTAATTTCAATTTAGTTGTTACTCTACGTTTTATTAAATAATAATATTACAATAAAATATGAGGCGCCTTATATTTTCTCATAGAGGTGATGAAAAGTAGAGTGTACCACTCGGGCGCAAAATATATTTTTGGCTCGGGCGACGTACTTTGAATCCCTCGCTACGTTCAGGATTCTGCTAAAAATTTCTACTCTAGAATCCCTTACTTCGCTCTGGATTCAATAAAACGCCCTCGCCGTAAAAATATTGTTTTGCTCCCATATGATACAATCTACTATTTCTATGGAATAACAATTATTTTTTTTGAGATTTCATAAAAGTCGTTGAACAACCGTTGTGAGTTTTGATGTACAGAATAAGCCCCTAAAATGATGCTAATTGTTTACCAATCACCCTGTTTACTTTGCTATAACGCTGTCTCGTTCTGACACTAAGAACGAATTAATTCGTGGCGCGCATACTAGCCCGACTGGAGTAGTTTGCGTTTATTTGCCTAATTACTTCACGACTTTCATACCTTTGACATTCAAAAAATATTACCGTCACATGGCAGTATAATAAAGACGTCATTTAAAGAGATCTTATTAATTCTTGTCTCGCACCGAGATACTGTTTTTCATATCAAACAACGTAATCTAATAAGCTACTCGTCCCACCCTCCTGTTGAAGTAAAATTATACCATACAGAAAAAATCCGCGAATATGATGAGGGTAAGTAAAATCTTTCATAAAATATTCTCGGGAAATGTCAGCGACTAGGTTACACTGGTATCACTGGGATATTATATTACGCAAGTCGGTTCCCGCATTAATATTCAATAAGGATCGCGAATGTTCCAGAGAGTTTTGCGACGAATAGTAGTGTATTAACGGCTTATCTACCGGCAAAGGGTTTTGTTTTTTAACCTATATTTGTACTGTACTGTAACAGCCTTTGTGATAGTCCACTGCAGGACGTAGGCCTACCAACGAAGGGTGATTGGGCCATATCCACAACGCTGGCCCAGTGCGACTAGGTGGATTCATATATGCCATCGAGTTTTTTCTACGGACGTATGCCGGTTGATGTTTTCCTTCACCGAAAAGACAGGGATGTGAAATTCCGAACAAAAATTCCTAGGAATTCATTGGTACAAGACTAGGATTTGAACTCATGACCTCAGTAGGTCGGTATAATTTCCACTAGAAAACAGCATTTTTCCTATACCTATGTTTGGGTAAAATGGTCACAATACCGAGTTAGAGCAGAAACGAGCTTTGAAGGTCTGTGTTAGTGGGAACAAGATATGGTAAATATGGCAGATGTACCAGTTGAGGCCACTGAACCCGTTTTGGCCATTTTATGACAAAATCATTGGATAAATTATCACACAATGTAACACCATAAATTGTTTGTGTAAATGTTCAAGTTTACATTTTTTTGTTATTGTCTACTCTATCATCAAAATTTAAAGTGGCTAATAATGAGACTAATATGGCCAAATCCGTAGGCTGGTAAACTATGCGATTTGTTTCTGTCAGTTCAAAAATTAAGCTCCTCACTAGCACATATTTTGGATGATTAAGTACACAATTATAACACGTATAACGTAAAAAAAATGGTTTTGATATGTTTTGATTTAACAAAAGACATTGAAACAACCTGTTATTTTAATTTCTATCTACCTTGTCAAAAAATATTAAAAATCCATAAATACTTCATATCGTATCTGTTCTGTGACAAACAAATACTGTAGTATATACGAGGGTCAAACTGAAAGTTCTTAGAACTGGCCACTTATAAACAATATAATAAAAAAATAATTCTATAATTTGAAAATAGAACTCTTTGCCAATATTACTGAGTATATACTTCATTCATTTGTCATTTGTTTTACGATTTGGCGGCAAATTGAAAATTGTCTGTGTCACGTCAACATGAATTTAACACGAGAAAATTTTCGTGCAATGATTTTTTATGACTTTCGATGTCATTTAAGTCAACAAGAAAGTTATGATAGACTACGATTGGCCTTTCACGATGAAGCCCCATCTCGTGCGACTGTTTACAACTGGTTTAATGAGTTTAAACGTGGTCGCACTAATCTCACTGATGATTTACGTGAGGGACGGCCTTCTACGGCGACGACTGAAGATAACATCTGTGTTGTGCGGCGTATGATAGAGACTGACAAAAGAGTGACCTATCAGCAGATTCGGACAAGCTTAGGCATCGGTATGAGTCAAGTGCACAAAATCCTACACGAACATTTAGCGGTCAGGAAGCTTTGCGCCCGGTGGATACCTCATAATTTGACTGAGGCTCAAAAACTCCATCGTGTGGATTGGTGCCGTAAAATGATTGAAAGATTTAACGGAGGTGACTCAAATGCTGTGTTCGACATACTAACAGGTGACGAAAGCTGGATTTACTGTTATGATCCTGAAACCAAAAGACAATCTGCTCAGTGGGTGTTTCCTTTCGAGGAGTTGCCAACTAAAGTGAAGAGAGATCGAAGTGCGGGGAAAAAAATGGTGGCCTCGTTCTTTGGAAGGATAGGTCATTTCGCGACAATTGTGTTAGAGGATCAAAAAACAGTTTCTGCAGAATGGTACACTACCAATTGTTTGCCACTTGTCTTGGAAAAAGTTCGAGAGAAACGACCTCGCAATAGGATCCTCCTTCACCACGACAACGCCTCATCGCACACCGCCAAGCGAACGATCGACTATTTGGCGACATCAAACGTTGAATTACTGGGTCACCCGCCGTATAGCCCCGACCTCGCGCCTTGTGATTTTTATTTATTTTCAAAAATTAAAGAAAAACTTAAAGGAAAGCGGTTTATGAATGCTGAAGAAGCGGTGGCTGCGTATCGCGATGCCATTGAAGAGACCCCTAAGGACGAGTGGGCAAAGTGCTTTTCCCAGTGGTTCCATCGCATGCAGCGGTGTATTGACGTGAATGGACAATATTTTGAAAAGATATAATAAAACTAATAACTGGCTAATGTAATCAGTTTTTGATTTTCTAAGAACTTTCAGTTTGACCCTCGTAGTTACTAAAAATTCACATTTAAAACACGCGAGCGAGATGGGAACTTGCGGATTGCAGAGACTTGAGTAACATGTAGATGTTAAATTAGTTACATTATTATGTGCGCCTTATTTTTGATTTTATAAGAATTAATATTTATGAATTTATACAATACATTGTATTTTTTGCAAAAAATTTACATTTGGTAACTTATCTATGGAATAGTATCTAATATTATATGTCTCGTCAATTAATAATTTCTTTAGCCTTACTTGAAAAAAGTCAAAATTATTTGTGTCTTATACAATGTTCGACAACTTATATTGGCTTATAAAATCCCCTTAAGAACCTAGATAGTGAGTAAATTGAAGAATGTCTTCAATTTACTATCTGGGTGTGTGTATTCTGTATTAATAAGCTATGTAATAGACAAATTAATACCTTATTTATTTATGGCTATGTTGAGTATCATTTGTATTGATTGTTTACTAAAAATATTTTTAGTCTCATCTTCTAAATAGGTGAGGATTATAATTCGTATAACGAGCAGCATTATTATTTTTCTTTAACACATGCTATTTTTATTGTATTGCTTTGCTGGTACAATCTAAAATATACCTTGCACCACATCGGTAAAATGAGCAAAATGTCTATTTTATGGCCTCAATCTAGGGTAAATTAATTAATTGCGCAATACTTATCGACTTTGAACGGACCCCGTTGTTTACATTGGAATAAGTACAGATGCGTGGATCGCATCATTTTCGTTTTAGATATTTATCACGAGCAAAATTTTCGAATATCAAATAGGTAACTTCACTATAAAGTGTGAAAACCCTGACATAAATTCATTTTCCTTTGATCGTTCGCACCTGCAAATGAATGTACTCTTCTATCTACATTACCTTGGTAAGGACATTTTCTCGTTTGATACAATTTATCAAATCAAATAATTGAGAATAATTTTGGAGACAAAATTAGCTAGGCGTGAAGCTCTTGTTAGGAACGAAGGATGGCTTGAAATTTAATTTGGTAGTGATTTATACGGACACAATTCGCAAAACTTCCGAGCAGTTGGAATTTTACCAAGATCCTAAAAAAAAACAATATTAGACCAGATAGGTTAGTCGGAATTGGTTTTCATTTACCGCAATCCTAACGCTTCTAGATGTTTGTTTAATATGTTGTAGGTAAAAGTTCGTATGCTGCGCCTGGAGCCTGATTTTTCAAATTCGCACGGTTTAGTCGTATACGGAACTTGTATTGAACATTCGCAACTTCCATAGACAATAATTATAGAGTATTTTCTTACAATCTGTCAAAGATCTGTATAATTTCCAGTCGTTCGAACTTGAAAAATAAGGCCCCTGTCGAGAACTTATTTCGCAAAATTCTATTCGAAAACTTTGAACAAGGAATGAAAGAACAGAAATAACAAGCAAATAATTTTCAGCATGCTCTCAATCCTACACCAGGGTAATCTGTGTTATAAGATTCAGACTATTATATATATTACTAGTTTTTAGCCGCGGCTTCGCCCGCATACGCAATATATCATTATAATTTATAGCTTATGTGTTATTCTGATATATAAACTATATTATTGCAAAGTTTCATCTTAATCCGTTCAGTAGTTTTTGCGTGAAAGAGCAACAAACATCCATCCATCCATCCATCCATCCTCACAAACTTTCACGTTTATAATATTAGTAGGATGTATAAGCACTCATAACTTTTTTCGTAGTAGTCCAATTTCAATAATTCTTTTTTTTTTTTTGGAAAGAGTCTACTTCGAAATTGGTCTCATTTAAATTTTATAGAAATCGGCTAAGCCATTTTTTATAAATCAACAATAATGTGAAAAAAAAGAAGGATGTTTACAATGAATTACAATGGGTTTTAGTAGTCGTTTATTTTTACACGATGTTCTTATACTTCGAGTAAGCCACGTATATTTTTATTTTTTTTAGGTATGGATCTAGAATATTTACGAGTGTAGTGATTAATATTTTGGAGTTATCATTAACTATATTATTAACTAGCTTTTACCCGCGGCTTCGCCCGCGATATAATTTAATTTTATGTTTATCTTGTCAAAAAAATATGGTAACTAATACAGTAAGTGCGCCACAAAATATTAGCCCCAATTCAATGTGAAACGGTACACAAATATTGTAGCAGATAATCATTTCAAACCCAAAAAACAGCCAATCTCAACTAATTTGTTTCGTCATCGTTATCATCCGCAGCTTTCTTTGACCCACTGTTGGGTATAGGCCTCTCTCTTGCAGTGCCATCTGCCTCGGCTCTTTGCCGGTCGTGACCAGGCTCGACCGGCGGTATTGATGATATCGCCGAGATAGTCGACCCACCTTGCTGCCGCGCTGCACATAGCTGAGCGCTCTCACCTATTCAAGTACCCTAGTTGACCAGCTTGGTCACCACCGTCTTTCTTGGTCAAGAAGCGCTGGTCGAATTAGTTGCCACGCCAGTGTGAACGATGTCATACGCAGGGCTTTTGCGACCGCCAATATCGCAGCCGTACTCTAACCGAAGCCGTGGTGGTCAAGAGGTAGTGACACCCGCCTTACAATCGTGAGGTTGTGGGTTCGAATCCCCGGTCCCGTACCAATGAGTTCTTTGGAATTTATGTACGGAATTTCACACCACAGGCGTTTCGGTGAAGGAAAACATCGTGAGGCAACCTGCATACGTCCGTAGAAGAAATTCGATGGCGTATGTGAATCCACCAACCCGCACTGGGACCGCGTGGTGGATATGGCCCAATCACTCTTCGTGGGTAGGCCTACGTCCTGCAGTGGACTACTAAAAAGGCTGGTACAGTACAGTACAGTACTCTAACCGAATGGGTTTGCGCGTGGTGATGGCAAAAGGCCTGACGGTATGAAGCTGGTCCCATGGAAGTGTAGACGGCCCTTAGTATGGGACGCGACTTGCGTCGATACTTTGGAGCCGTCAGCGGAGCAGCACAAACGGCGCAAATATGCTAACCTCAGCAGTGGTTACATATTTGAGCCGTTTGAAATTGAGACATTGTGCGCGTGTTGGCCGGGAGCTCATCTTGTTTTCAAAAGTCTTTCTGAGCGTCTCGTGTACCCGCCGCGTGACCAAAATGCTGGTGTTTATTTGGCTCAACGTATAAGCAGCATTGCCAAGCTGATTGGCAATGCTGCCAGCATGTTGGGCACGCTGCTAACTGGCAGTGGGCTTGAGCATTTAGAATATCTTTAGACCTTCAAGGGTCTATGGATGATCCAATTGCTTGTTATGTAGTAGTAGTTTATGAAGTTTTACATTATAAGTCTGTATTTAGTGGTAGTTAATCACTTAAGCACTTGCTCTGTAAAAAAATCAAGTACCTTGCACCTTGTTGTCACTGTTCAGACCTATCCCGATATCAAAATACCTTATACTTATAAATACTTCTGTTGATTAAGATAAGGTTAGAGTGTACCCGCCCATAGGTTTCCGCCTTGTCGTGGCAGGAGAACTTAGTAGCCGAGGCCTATGGACGGCGCGGGAATCCCAGGTAGAGCCGCTTCTCTGGGTTTTTTCTGAGACAGCTGAGAAGGCGGCGGTCGAGGTCTTCCGATTCTTTTTGGTCTTTTCCCCCTAGGCAGTTTAGAAGTTTGCACTCGAGGTTAGGCCGATTTTCTGGGGTTTTTAAATATAGCAGCTTAGAGGCTGACCGGCAAGTTGCGTGCCTCATGAGGAGTGCCGCAACTGAGCCGGGCTGCACTTTTATCACTGTTCAATCCTAACCAACCCAACAGAAATTTATGTTCGTGTCAAGGTCACAACTCAGAATCAAGGTTAATAATCTTAGTGTCAAGATATTCATACTCATGCCATACTACTTTTAAAAATCAAGTCGATCCGTTTCTTCGTATATTAGCATGGATTCTCTACCATAAAGGTAGAATAAAGAAATATGTTTAACCTCTAATGGTGGTATATTTAAAAATATTTTTAATGTCAGACGAAATGACGGCCCAGTATTAAACGTCATTGTAATATGTAGCATGGCAAAGGGAAAACTATTTTGTCCAATTTTAATGTCAGTTATCATTGTCAATTCATACTTTATTTCCTCTTCGAGGAGCTATAATGGTGGAAAGACAATTTGTCCCTTTGCTATGCTAAGAGACATGTATAAAAGTCTGCAGTCAATGTATGTCACCTGTCATCTAATTACGTTTTGTGAATCCATGTAAGGCTCAATCAACCCAATTATGAATGCGCCATCGTAAATTTAATAGCAACATAAAAAGTGTTCTCTCTATCGAATTCTGAAGGTGAAAAAAAAACAGAAATAGTCTAATTAGCTGTTATAATTACGATGGTGTATTCAAAATTGGACCTTTTAGCGTCGTTGTGATAGGTGACAGTTTTGCTAACGCAAGATTTTGTCCTATCCAACGGGAATTATGCAATTTTCGGGATAAAATGTAGCCTATGTCCTTTCTCAGTGTACCAAATTTCATTAAGATCGGTTCCTTAGTTTTGGCGTGAAAGGGCGACAGACAGACAGGCAGACAGAGAGACAGACAGACAGAGTTACTTTCGCATTTATAATATTAAAATAGTAAGGATAATATATTATCAGTATGATGATATCCAAGGACTGCTCGTCGATTGATTTGACAGATATTCGATCGACAGTTGTTTATTTTGACATTCTTGCAGCGCACGCTCAGTAGCTCGCAGATGGCAGAATTTTCCTACTTACTCAACATTTATCGTTATATTTTGGAAAATTCACAAAATATCTTTATAAATTGTAGCCTATGTGTTATTCTGATGTATAAGCTATATTATTACAAAGTTTCATCTCAATCCGTTCAGTAGTTTTTGCGTGAAAGAGTAACAAACATCCATACATCCATCCATCCATCCATCCATCGATCCATCCATCTATCCATCCATCCATCCATCCTCACAAACTTTCGCGTTTATAATATTAGTAGGATAACTATATTATAAACCCATTGTGGCTAGATCAGAAGAAGACGTTATTGACCTAATTTGAGCAGCTGATACCTTATTGTTATGGATGTACCTACTTAGCACCTTATTTAAATATTTCATTTGTTTTATATTTGTAAACATTTCTAGGTAGGTACACTTTTATAATCATATTTTTATATATTAGATAATAAATTAGTGCTTGCATATATATATGTATTACTAATCAATGTTTTGTTACGGTTAATAAGTAAACCAGAATATCTACCAAGGTATGAGACGCTAAAAAGTACAAAGTATAATAAAGTTATTATTACCTGTGTTGTGTTGAAACTGGTTTGCTTATCAGCGCGTCAGAAGATGGTTCCAATGTATTTCTAAGTGCCTATTTTTATATCACAGCTTCTCAGTGAAATTGAATCGTCACTTATTTATTTAGTTATTTACCTACTTAATTTTTCGTTTATTGGTATTTTGTAGTATTGTTTCGTTGGTAAAATAATTACTAAATCTAGCAATTTATTTCATGACGTGTATTATGACTACGTAACTTAAATTGTTATTGTAAGCATTATAAGTATTTTAACTCGTCTCGTAAAATGTTTACAATTTATTAATATGTTTGTTTCTAAATATATTTATATTGTGTTTATGAATCAGCACGGAGGTGAATCTTGTACCTATACAAACCTACGATGGTTTTTTGGTACAATATGTTTATATATTATTGTAACATGTACTGAACATAAATAAAAATTAATTGAAATCCATACCTTATTCCAGTCAATTTTTTTAATTCGATTTTAAAGTTATCGATATTTTTTTACTAAATAATCTTTTTCGCATTTTCCACGCAATTGTCTGATTGTAACGGTTTTATCGAAGATCATTTTTGTTTAATTGTTTTCATGTAATTTTTGTATATTTTTGTCGCAGTTTAAAGGCAGTTTTATATTACAAATGTATGATTTTACACGATTGATTTTTCTATTTTAAAATTCAAAATATTTGCGGAGGTACCTACTGTATCTCACGTACGGGATGCGTTCTATACCGAATCGCACTTAGCCAATTATTTTCTAACATGGGCTGTATATTTTATGCGGTCATCGTTGGAATAGGCCAATTTTGCCTCCCAGTATTTTGACTGCTAGTTTAATATTAAATATTTTTTATGATTTAAAATGCTGGTATATTTATATTAAGCTTTGGTTGGTAAGTATAAGCCATGGCCGAATTTTGATCGTTATATCAAGCAATATTACGGAAAGAATAAGATTACACTTTTGACTGTGTCATATGTTCTCATTTTTCTTAAGGATTATTCTTTGACATTGCTCGAGTGTCGTGTTTACATTCCTCATAAAAAAAGCTTTTTGATGTCGCTTTTGATTTCTTCGAAATTAATTTTGTTATATTTTCTTTGTTGTGCCGCAATGATTTGAGGAGAAAACGTTGTGTGAATGTTGTGTCTACGACAATTGCATTATTTTTTGACCGACGAAACAAAGGAGGTACTTAATTCGACGTATATATAATTATTCATGAAGATTAACACATTAGACGTATATATTAACACATGAATAGTAAGCAAACTTTAGATTATAAAAACAAAATGTGTAAAATGTTAATTGATAATGACATTACATTGCCCACATGTACATATAACAACATGGGAATGTATATCTATCCGCTTGTACATACTCGTAGATACTAAGTTATATCAGTACCCGTCTAAACCAAGGGCCACCAAGATACAGGCTTAGCCTAGTTTGGGGCCCACTGATAATTCACAGAACACGAGTAGGTATGTCAATTGAATTACATAATTGATTTGTAGCGGCAATTATTAGTATAATGTAACTAGTTTTTGTTATGTATAAATTTTGAAACTTTTTAAATTTAAAACTCTGCTCTGTACTCTAACTTAAATTTTATTGGAAATAAATATCTTATCTTATCTTATCTTATATACCTAATGAGAGAGCTATCCTGCCTACAAACCGCTTCGCTGTTTGGCAGTACTTTTGATTGTACCTATGTATGTTAAAAAAAAAATTATGCATAACCACGCATTACTTTTTACAAGACGAGCACGATTAAAATAATTATTTTTTTATTGGAAAGAGTGTACTTCGTGATTGGTCCCATTAAAATGTTATAGAAATCGGTTTAGCCATTTTTGATAAATCAACAAAAATGTAAAAAATGCTACGTCGATCCGTGCGAAATATTCGCGGATTCTGTACATGGTTGAAGGCGGTCATGACATTTTTTGCGATAAGTAATTATTAATGTAAGTCGTCATTATGACTAACAGACGTCATACTTTCACCAAAATATTTATATTGTAATAAGCTAGGCGACACTAATATATAGCTATTATTATTTCATTCATAATTTCATGATTGTTTTGAAAAAAAATATTTTTTCTTGGCCGCTAAATCCTTTTCTAAACACGAGGCAATTCCTTACAAAAGCAAAGTACTAAAATACCGCGATTTATTACCAGTCCGTACGAAAATTTGTTTAAGTATGATGGATCTGTTTACTTCAAGTAAAATATGGCGATCAAGTTAACAACTCATATTCTCACTCATTTAAACGTGATTAACACAAGCGACTCTCTTAATATTAATATTTGTAAGTATAATTAATATTAAAATGTCGTTTTAGGGTTATATTTAAATCGATATCATCATCGTCATTATCAGCCGTAGGACTTCTACTGTTGGACTTAAGCCTCCCCCGTGGATTTCCAATAAGCCCGGTTGGAAGTGGTTGGATAGTGCAGCCATACCCATGCAAACTAGATGAGTTCACACCTGTGTTTTGATGGATAGCCTTCCCTAGGGTGAAGCTTGTTATTGTATGTACAGATGATGATGTATTCAAGAGATATTACAACTAGTAAAATTATGTTTTAGTTTTACATTTTTGCAAATTTATAAATGTTGTGTGTGTGTGTGTGTGTGTGTGTGTGTGTGTGTGTGTGTGTGTGTGTGTGTGTGTGTGTGTGTGTGTGTGTGTGTGTGTGTGTGTGTGTGTACGTGTGTGGGGGTGTGTGTGTGAGTGTGTGTGTGTGTGTGTGAGTGTGTGTGTGTGTTTGTGGAATTCATTGCCAGTCAAGGTTAAGTGCAAAGTTTTGCTGCTCAATGGGTCTCAAGAGAGCTTCAGTCTCTTGATAGGATATGCTTTTTAGCCATTCCACTAGCATAACCTTACAATTTTATCGTCGGTCCACCTAGTCGGTGCGTGGTCTCCATTCGAGAACTTTACTGCCCCATCAGCTATCAGTTCTCCGAAATATGTGGCCTGCCCACTGCCATTTCAACTTACTAATACGCTGGGATATTCACAAGGCCCACAGTAAAATACCACGTTTCACTTCCATAATTATGTCATCACTGGCAACACACAACTGTCGAAAACTCTCGACTTGAGGCCCTGAGGTATGTGTCAATCGATGTACGTTGTTTCTATAAACTGCTAAAACTCTGACACTAAGACTACTTAGTGCGAGAATTTTAAAGCCGCCTCAAGGTCTCTGACATTTAGTAATTAGTAGCAACATTTTTTCATTCACTAGTAAACTAGTGATTGGCACTAAGAAGATTTGTCACCTGAAACGCACTTTCGCTGAAACTAAAATGGATTAGCAAAAGGTCGCCCTTAATCAGGGTTTGGCGAGCTTATCGCTGGGAACCTATCAACTTGACGAGGCCCATAAACGCGGCAAAGGCGGGAAGTTGCTGCTATAAGCCTATCTACTTACTTGTTCTATTTAGTTTCAAAGAAAAGAAAGCATACGTAAATGTATAGTGCTTAGGCCGTAATGTTGTACCATAATAATTTTATGAATAATAACTTTACATATTTGTTTTGTAGGTAATATGATTTCGGTTTTTTTTTTATAGCGACCTACGTTACCTACAGTTTACTTAGGAAAATGTATTTTCAATCGTTTTATGACATTGCGCGAAAAATATAATGGACACTCAAATACAAATCAAATATTTGTTCACTAAGTATTAATGCATTATTTTTTAGGGTCCCGTACCGAAAGGGTCGAATCGGGACCCTATTACTAAGACTCCGTCTGTCCGTCACCAGGCTGTATCTCATGAACGGTGATCGCTAGAACGTTGAGATTTTCCCAGATGACGTATTTCTGTTGCTGTTATAACAACAAATGAAAACAAAAAATAATAAATATTTAAAGGACCATACAACAAACCAGATTTTTTGCAGTTTTTTGCTCGATATTTGTAACGGAAGATGCTTGAAATATTCACAGGATATTAAATTGTATATTCTCTTCAAAAATAAGTAATTAAATTAAAATAAAACATCTTAAGAGGGTCTACGGGAGCCTTCGTGCGCGAGTCCGACTTGCACTTGGCCGATTATTTTACGATCCAATTTTAGATGGTACACAAACTGGGCCAACGGTAATGGTAAAATTTCTACTTCGCGAGAAAAAATCTCAAACTTTTGGGCAACTTCTATGAGTCAACGTCAGCTATAATTTGGCATAATTTAAACTAAATTTTGATAGCAATGAGGCTTATACATCTGTAAAATTATACTAACTTGGTTTATTTCAAAGCGCTGATGTTACATAAGCATTATTAATTAAAATCATACACAGGAAATATTATTATATTAAGAATGTTCAATGAACTATGGGTCTTGTTTTATTTTATTAATAGTTATGTATTACTTATTATAGCGATGCATATAGGTATCTATAGTAAGAAATAATAATAATAATAATAAAAAAAAAAAAAAAAAAAAAAAAAAAAATATGCACTTGGCCATGGCCCGTGCTTAGTAACCTCCTGTTGCAGGAGAGGAACGTTGTTCATTACCACATAATAATAATAAATAATATAATAATAATAAATCTTTATTTCAGACAGTACTTAGTCCATATTACAGCAGTAATTTATATTAGATATTATTATCTTAAGCCTAGTAAAACATTATTCCAATGTCCCTGTATAGGGCAATCTGGTTTACTAATAATTATGTGTAGGATACTGTTACTGCTGCCACGCATTCTTGTCAGCAGGGAGTATACTTTTTAAATGTAATAACGTTAAAAATTAACTGTTATTGAGGTCTGGCGTTTGCAATAAAATGCGTTTTATTATCCTTTCCCATTCAGTTGGAATACAGATGGGCAGTTTTTCTTTGCTAAATAAATGTTTATGTTGGCTGCAGTACGTCCTAATATCACTGTTGAAATATAAGTCATAATATGAACATAAATTGAACATACGCAATGACTATAAATAGGTAGTAATAACATTAAGCTGTATTTTTTCTTAAAGTTTTTTAAGAAACCTAGGGTAAGCCGATCCGACAAAAAGCAGCGATATGTGCTTATCATGGGAATGTGGCTTCTAATTTACGTTACGGTTTATTACTTTGGGGAAACTCAGTAGATGCAAAAAAAGTGTTTATTAAGCAAAAGAAATGTATAAGAGCCCCCCCCCCAAGGCTCTAAAACGAATTTCTATGACAAAAGTATTTCTGTCATGTGCACTAAATTATTTAACCTTTTACCAGATATTATACAAGAGATGACATGTAATAAATTCAAATTCAATTTAACTAAACTATTACTTAACAATGCTACTATACAATTGACGAATTCCTGGAAGACATTAACCTCGACATTTCATAAGTAATGATTTTGGATTAATGACATGACATTTCATAATAATATTTTTTTTTTTTTTGCAATATCTAGTTATAATCTGCATGATAATTGCATTAACCATGCATGTTATTGTATGCCCAAGTGGGTAGCTGTTGATACTTTTGTAAAATCTTGATCACCATGTTTGTAAACACAGCTGACAATAAACGTTCTTGATCCCTTATACTACGTTCCAACTAAAATGTCATAGTGATTAATTAATATTTATTTTATTTTATTTCATTTATTAATAGTTTATATATGCTGATCTGCCTTAATACTGTATGAAAGTGTTCTTTTATTATGAGTATAAGAAAAGAGAAAAACAAATCTCTAGAATCTAGAGATTGTTGATAAGACGTAGGTGCTTAGGTATATTTTACGATCATTCGGTTTACGGTACTATTTGGTTCTAAAAGCCAAGCTATAAGCTTTCATCTACCGAAAGTGTGCATGTGGCGTTAATTTCGCAATAGAGATTGGTTTGGCCACTTCCAAACAGGCTTATTGGAAAGGTGACGTCCACATGTGGTATATTATTCAGAGAAAAATTGAACCAAGATGATATTATACATCACTAGTTTTTACCCGCGGCTTCGCCCGCATACGCAATATATAACTATTATTTAGAGCCTATGTGTTATTCTGATATATAAGCTATATTTTTGCAAAGTTTCATCTCAATCCGTTCAGTAGTTTTTGCGTAAAAGAGTAACAAACATCCATCCATCCATCCATTCATCCATCCATCCATCCATCCATCCATCTATCCATCCATCCTCACAAACTTTCGCGTTTATAATATTAGTAGGATTTGAAAGCTTGATTTATGGACTTCTCAAAAATATTTAATTTTGATTTTTTTAACCCTCCACTTTTTTTAAATGTGAAAAATAAATTGTATGAAAAATGATAATACTGCTCTGTTTTTTTTCTAGTTTAGCAATAATTAAGTGCTTCTATCGTTATTTTACTTGCATTCGATTCTGCTGATTGAATATTAATTGATTATTGCTGATTCTTCCACATTCATCTCTTAATTTGCTAAAATTAAAAAATATAACCTATCATTGTGAGTCAGTAGGTACAATGTGACAAAAAACACTTAAAAACTGTGTCTAATTGGTAAAACTGCTTCTATTTAACAGTAATGGAGGTTACTTAACCAAGGTTAATTGATAGAAACTACCTACTGAGCCAAATATATTTATTTATCCTAATAGATTCAAAATTAATTTAAAAAAAAATCAGAAGGCTCTTTTTTAACTGATGTAATAGACTCAGAAAAATATGAACTGTCTCGAAATGTAACGAGTGTTATGGTTAGAATTTTTGATTATTATTATACCAGCCTCCATACATTTTGTGGACATGTCCTTTATAGGAGAGGTCTATGCCCAGCAAAGGTCCTACGGCTCATATGATGTAGATTAGATTGGAGCTCGGTTGGAGCTTTGTTATGAGAGCTACTTACAAAAAATAACGTTCTGTGTACTTACTAGTATTTACTCTACAAATACATGGAAAGCGCTAAGCAGCTTGCAAACCAAAATCCTCCAGAAGGCCTCATTTTAGTTAATAAGCCCCTTGTTATGACTAAAATGTATCAAACATGGCTTTTTGCGCAACTGAACCCTTGATAGCAAATTTCGTCTCTGTTTTTAGCGTCGTACATACTTAAATAATAATGCGTCACCTTAACTACACGCTATTGTTTTTAGCTAAGCAGAGTATCATGTTAGACGACGTGCTGCGTTAATATTTTATGATATTTTGTTTCTCTACAAAGGCTTAAATATTGAAATGGGATTTTAAGGTAGATACAATGTGTAAAGGTGGATTTATATTTGTCTGACGTGTCGTGACGTGACGCGTCAGAACGGTATCGGTTTCATACATTTAGTATGGTAACGTTCACACTGGTAATGCGTAATGTGTTGTGATAGCTTCTGTCGTCATCATCGTGGGATCATCTTGCTCCTTGTTGCTGGGAGCGAGGTTGCAGCCCCGAGGAATCCCTCTTTACTGCGGCTGGACGCTGCGAGAACACTGCCCGCAGGGCATTTGTCGGAGGATGCGAGCGTCCGACTCACCCGCGTGGGCGAGTAATGCTTCCAGCACCCTCTCAGCCGATTGGCTGGTGGCCTTCTAGGCTTTGATGAGCCTGAAACAATAGTTAAGTCGCATCATCATCATTCATCATTCGGGTTCTTCCCCCCCCGTGTTTGGCGAGGGTAAGGATGCCGACTCGAGCTTTCGCTCTCTTCGGCGGCTGGACGCCTCAGCTATCTAGCTGAGGGGCAATGTTGGGAGGGTGCGAGTACCCTTCCCGTCCGCGAGGACGGGCGGTTTCTCTCAGCACCCTCGCTAGCCACTTGTATGGCCATCGTTGGCCACATCTTGGCTTGGTTGTAATGGGGTGGCCATTCTTTGGCTTGGTGGTACTTTCTTCTTCTTAGTTTGGGCCTCATCTCTATTCTGGATGCCGCTTGGTTCCTCAGAGTTCTGCCATGTGTCCGAGCCAGCCAGGAGGAGATCTCTAGGGAGGGCACGCCATGTACGTTCGTCAGGAGGGCGTGCATGAAGCGGCGCAATGTTGTTCAGGTGGGGGTGTGGCCCATTGTCTGCGCGGTCAAACATGCCGCGTGACAGACGAGCCACGAACTCCCCCACCGTTTCGATTCGCACGTCCCGGGCGATAACGTCATTGCGAACGTACCGGCCGGCTCCTGAGATCATCCGCAGAGCGACGTTTTGCACCACTTGCATCTTTTTCTTCTGGCTGGCTGAGCAGAGCGCGTACCAAGCGGGCGCTGCGTAAGTCAGCCGGGAACGAATGTAGGTCTTGTAAATCGACACCTTGGTTTTCAGTGGCAGCTTAGAGCTCAGCACGGGCCGCAGCAGAGCTCGAGCAGCTTTCGCCTGGTGAACGGCGTGCAAGGTCTGCGAGCTCATGCGAAGGGTCCGGTCGATGTAGACACCCAGGTACTTGCAGTTGTTTTCCCACGCGATGTCTTGTCCTCTAAGCTGCAGTGGCTTTATCGATATTGGTCGTCTTGTTGTGTTACCGGTCAGCAGCGCTGCCGTCTTACCCACGTTGACGGCAATCCTCCACTTATCGAGCCATTCTGGCAGGATGTTTAGGATTCGTTGGATCCTGCCAGCGGCTATTCTGTCGCTCCTGGACGACGCTATGTAAGCGCTGTCGTCCGCGAAGAGGGCGAGGACGACTCCCCGTTCTCCAGGCCTGAGGTCTTCCAGGATCGGTATGTCGTCCGTATATATGGCATAGTAGAATGGTGATGTGCAACTCCCCTGAGGAACTCCCGCAGCAATTCTTCTGTGTCCGGAGCTGACTTCCTCGACGGACACGTAGAACTGGCGGCCTTCAAGGGATGACGCCGCGACTCGGACTAGCGCGGGTGGCGCCGTGGTGCGCATCAACTTATGGATAAGGCCCTCGTGCCACACCCGATCAAAGGCCTTCTCGACGTCTAAGAAGACGGCCACAGAGTGTCGTCCTCGGTTCAACTCGCTGGTTAGGTGGTGCAGCACTCGCGTCAGCTGGAGCGTGGTGGAGTGATGTGCTCGGAATCCGTATTGCTCCTCCCTTGGTGTGAAGTGGGGGCGCAATCTCCGCAACATCAAACGCTCGAACAGCTTTGACACGTGTGGCAGCAGCGTTATTGGTCGGTAACTGGACGGTTGCCTTCTATCCTTGCCGGGCTTCGGTAGAACGATCACCTTTCCAGTCTTCCAATTCGTAGGGAAGTGTCCTGTTCTCAGAATTCCGTTGAATAACCGGGTCAGACCGACTAAGCCCTTCGCTGGCATCCTCCGGAGGGCGGCGTTGGAGATCCCGTCATGACCCGGTGCCTTCTTCACATTAAGTCTCCTCGCGGCTCGGACCACCTCCATTGGGGATATAAAGTCCTCCCCTCCCAATGGTGT
This sequence comes from Hypomecis punctinalis, assembly GCA_949316475.1. Taxonomy (NCBI): domain Eukaryota; kingdom Metazoa; phylum Arthropoda; class Insecta; order Lepidoptera; family Geometridae; genus Hypomecis; species Hypomecis punctinalis. The sequence continues at coordinate 11,254,286 of OX438812.1, forward strand.
AGCCGGGGACCGTAGGAATTCTGACACCTCCCGTGCGATTCGCTGGTGATGTTCCCTGACGTCGTCTGAGGCTTCAACTGGGACCGGGTGCAGCTTGAACTGACCTTCCAAATGGTCAGCTAGGAGCTCTGCCCTCTCTAAGGCTGAATAACGCCGCTGCCCTGTGCTGTCTAGCAGTGGGCAAACTGACGCTTTAGCCTGGGTCAGGTGGCGGTTGAGACTGTACAGGTTGGTCTTGTCCTCTTCACACTGGGCTATGTGTGCGTCCCAGGTGGTGCCCCTCCAGACCCTTACCAACTCTGCGAATCTCTCTGTTATGGCGTTCAACTGCCTCTTCGTCCTTGGACAGCGTGTGTGGGCCCACAGCTGTCTGAGTTTCCGCTTCTCGTTGCGTACCGCTCTTAGGTTCGAAGGCAGCTCTTCGCGCCATGCTGTTCGTGGCAACTCCGTGGTGGCTGAGTCCTTCGCCGCTACAATCGCCTTGGTCAGCGAGCACGCGCATTCTTCCACCTCTTCTGCGGTGCTCAGCTTCCCGACTGTCAGCGATTGGAGTTCTCTCTGGAACTTAGACCAGTCCGTCTTGAATCGGACGAATCGAGGTCGAGCACAGGACGTCGGCCCTCCGATTGTGATCAGCAAGGGGAGATGCGGCTCGTCTAGGTCGTAAATTACCTCCACGAGCAATGGCGCATCGATCCCCTTGTGCAGCACGATATCCAGTACGTCGGCCCTATGGTGCGGGTTCGTCGGTACGTGAGATGGTGAGTCCGGTCCCACCACGGTGATTCCCCTGGTTTCCGTGGCGTGCATCAGCCTCTTCCCCTGCGCTGTGTTGCTATGCGACCCCCACGACACGTGTTTGGCGTTGAGGTCCGCCGCAAGTAGCGTTGGGTACTTTTCGGCGAAGATGGCGTCAAGATCTTCTGCGGTCAAGGGTGCGTTCACCGGAGGGCGGTAGCCCGCGAAGATATTTGTTTCGCGTCCTGCCACCCGTACTCTGACTCGGTGGTTCTTATCTGCTTGAATTTAGGATGCTCAAGCTCTTCGTGTATTACGTCCCTCCTCACCAGGGCCGCCGTTCCACGATAAGCCGGGCCCCGGGGAGAGACTTCATCCCGGCGATACACGAAGTAGCCCGACATCCCCAACTCCTGCTTCGGTGTTAGCTTGGTCTCGCCCAGGAGGACTATGTGTATGTCCTGCGACCGGGCGAGAAGTCGAAGCGCCGGGATCTTATTCCTTATCCCCCCGGCGTTCCAGTATAGTATGCGCAGATGGCGACTATCCATAATAGAGTCCTTGAATAGTGGCCAATCCGCGCATCGCCGCTTCCGGAGATCTTCGCCGGATGCGATGGCGGCAAGTAGGCCCACCAGGGCACCCATCATTGCGCAGATGGGCTCCCCGCGTTGGGCATTCGCCGGTGTCCCCGCCGTAATGATGCGGGGGTAAGCCGAGGTTGGGCTTGTGGTTGCGGTAGTCTGAGCCTCGGGCCTGTGAGGCCAGGAGGTCCATAGATGATTGGCTGGCTCTGCTGTGATGGTGGCCAAGGTTGCCACCCGCCTGGAGCCTGTCTCATTAGCACCGCCGCCGGCGGAGCATGGCGGGGTTGATTGGTTTGTGCGGTTGGGCGAACGGCCTGAGGGGCTTGGGCAAATCGGACCCTCACCCCCTGCCGGCCTACCCTCTCTTCTGTCGGTGACGGTGGCGCTGATGTAGCCCGCCTCCTTCTCCTAGGGGCCGTCTTCTTTGGAGGAATCGGAGGTCTGGGCCCCTCCTCATTGGTGGTGGTGGCTCTAGGCTGTGGTTGAGGGTGAGACGCTGGTGCCGGTATGTCAACGGCCCTTGGCGCTGCAGCTACTGCTGGTGGTGGTGGCGGTGGCGGCGGGGGTCCCGCCGTGGAGGGACCGGGGGTCTCCTCCATCCCGGGTTGGGTCGCTGGTTGTGTGGCATGCCTTTGATCTGCCTTGGTTGGCTTTCTTTTTCGCCTTTTTGGGCCGGTTGGCTGTGGTGGTTGGAGGGAGGGCGTTCTCGTCCTCTGACGCGAATAAGGCCAAAGGGGCGAAGGGATTGAAAATTGGTAGCCCCCCCGTCTGTGGGATTGGAGTCGATGCCGCCAGAGGGGGTTTGCGCTCTGCCCCTCCTACTTCTGCTCCTACCCCTTATGATTGTCTGGGTGCCTCTTTTTTCTGTTGGCATGTTAGCTGGAGGTGCCAATGTCGTTGGCGCCACTTGTGCCGGCGGCCAGTTCCACCCAGGCGGTAGTCCCCTGCTGCCACCAGGTTGTGGCATCGGTTGGGGGCGAGCTGCCCCCCTCTGCGGTCCAGCCATTGGTGCCCCTCTCTGATGGGAGCTGAGCCTCTGCGTCTGTGTGCGGTCTTCTTGTATAGGTGGGCGGTGGTCGCCAGGAATCTTAATTTTGCGTTTCCTGGCTTCAGCCCTGAATACCGCGCACGTGCGGCTGTTCGCTGGGTGCCTTCCTTGGCAATTGGCACAAGTGGCTGGCGTCGTGAGGTCTCTCGGGCAGTCTTTGCCGAAATGCGGACCAGCGCATCTCACGCACTTCTGCGGTCGGTGGCAGTTGGTGCTCGCGTGTCCGAACAGTTGGCACCTATGGCATTGCGGGACGGTGGATGTCCCGCGCCACGCCTCTATAACCACCCGCGGCATATTGAGGACCTCTGTTGTCGTATATAGTTTGTCCAACAGGTCCCTTCCCATAGGTTCCAGTTGTATATGGTAGACCACCTTTTGGGTAGCCCGTCTTCTGGGGAGGTCCTTTGCGAATATCGCCGGGAACCCCAAGTCCTTAAGGGCCCCCACGATTGTCGCTGGATCCGTATCTGCAGGTAGACCCCATAGTGCCACTTTCT